>JARHVA010003792.1:1742500-1827105 GCA_037957365.1 Torreya grandis
CCTTTTATCAAAATACAAGTTAGTTTCCTCTACATGTTTTCATTAATTATCTCATTTAATGAATTTAATTAATGATAATTATATTTGACATTCATGTCTTAGAGATTCACCTACTCTTTGTTCTAAATGTAAAATGTCTTTAAATTATTTTAGCCTAATAAATGGGTATGAATTCGATTTAACTTTTAATCATAGTAATTATGATTGGGAAGTCGTTATGTTATATGCATGATGGCTTTATTAAGAGATCTTTTTTTTTCCATGTTCATAGTCCAGAGGCATTTGGCTATTCAAAAAAATTAAAACAAAGTCTTGTGATTTTATTAGTCATTCAATTAGTCTTTCTTTTTTGGTGGATAAAATCTACATCATATACTTTTACTAGTTATTTAGTTAATGTTGTTTTTACCTATATACATGAACATAGAATGGTATGCTAGACTAAAAAATAGGGTTATCAAACCAAAAAGTTAAGGTGTGCATTTTTTTAACTAAAAGAGGGGTAAAAGTATTATTAAAGATGGAGAAAGAAAAAAGAGTTACATAGCTTTATCCTAGTCAACAAGTTGAGCCAGCTTCTGGGATAAATCCAAGGGCAACATCATGTGGTCCAAGATGTTCCAAGGTGGCCCATGCTTGGAGGCCCATTTGGCCAAACAGTCAGCCACCCCGTTCTACTCACAGGGAATATACATAAAGGACAAAAACTCTAGAGAAGTACAAAGCTGAAGCACCTGTTGCACCACCCTAACCAAATGCCAATCTACCATCTCAAAATCTCATTTATTCAATAGATTGACAACAACTTATGAGTCAGTCTCACAAATAATTATGTGCTAGCCAAGATAACAACATTGCTGTATGGCAACCAAGATCTCAAGAGCTTCCATGAGGTTATTCATATGATAGCCCTTGTGAATAGAAACAAAAAATTACATCTTACCAAAACTATCACGTCCCACCCCGCCAACACCAACTGGTCCTGGATTTCCCTTAGATGATCCATTAGTATTGACTTTGAGAATGCCTACCATAGGGGGAGACCACCATCCCGTCTGATTGATAGGGTGCATATGCTATCCACGGTCACGTGCTGGAGTGTGAGGGGTGAAGGGGATATCCCTGGGATACACAGAGGCAAGGCATGAGTAAATCCCAGCATCAAATGGATCCAAGTCCATAGCCACATCACACTTAGCGTGAAGGGTTTCCTGTAGAGAATTTGTAATTCTCCCCCACAAGACCCTGAGCTCAATATACACATCCTAAAAGATTCACCTGTTCCTCTCCAGCCATATATTCCACAAGATAAAAGATGGGCCAATGTGCTAAGCAACCTGAAGAAATTAATCTTGAGAGGGAGGGTGACCCAATCTGTCCCAAAATTTAGATAGAGAAGATATGTGCCAGCAAGGGCAATCCCACACACCCCACCATAGGTGCCAAATTTGTTTGGCAAAAGGGCACTGAAAGAATAGATGGGAGATAGTTTCTTCACTATTGCGGCATAAAACACACTTGGAGGGCCCCTAGAAGCCCCATTTATAGAGGTTGTCCCAAGTGAGGCACCTATTGTAAACCAGAACCCAGAGGAAAAAATTACATTTAGGCCAAGAAAAACTATTCTAAACCTTCTTCCCCCAAGAGATCTCCACTTTGCCAAATAGTTGCTTTGTCAAAGCCAGGTACTCAGACAAAATGGAATACTTTCCAGAGGGATCTCTTCCCCATGCTAAAACATCATGCTCCTATAAGGAACTACATTCTCTAGAGGCCAAGATCTGGGATAACTCCAACCGATCCTCCATAGTGCCACCCGAAGACCATTCTGAAGAGTTCTTCCATCGATTTCTGACTGCCATGCCCATCCTAAAGGCCTCCTTATAATGATCCACCATGTTCTACCCAACAGATAACAGAGCATCATAGAGTGGCTACAAATGTGGATGAGAGGATAAGAGAGGGGGAAACCCATCCCACGAGTCACTCCAAAAGAGGTTGTGTTTCACCAATTAAGCCCCACACTTGAGGGTATTCCACACCATCGACCCTCTTCCCTCAAGAGGAAGTCTTGAGATATCAACAGGATCAGCGCCCAGATAGTACTTGAAAGATAGGATATGGGCCCAAAGGTGAGCTAGACTGGAGCACCAGTGCTAGTAGAGTTTGGTAGTGTGGGCTTGACTACACAAAATAGCAAAGCACAACCCAAGGCCACCTTCCTTTTTTAGCCAACAAACTATGTCCCAATTAAGAAGAATCCATTTGGTATTTTGTAGATTGCCACTCCAGAGAAATTGGTGAGAGAGAGCATAAAATTCCTTAAGGAAGTACCCCAGGGCAACCTGAACCATACTACGATAAATGGGAAGGGCTTGAATCATTGATTGTAAAAGTGTCACCCTGCCAGCAGTAGAGAGCCACTTATGAGTCCAGTGGTTAACTTTCTATCTTAGTTTGTCCAGCATATTTTGCCAAACAAGCCTCGACTGTCTTCCCACCACAATAGGAACCCCTAAGTAGGTGAGGGGGAGAGACTGAATTTGAAACCTCAGGATAGAAATAATCCTCCACTAGATAGGCTCAGAGTTGTTGAAAAACAAAATAGAAGACTTGTGGTCATTAATTTTTTGCCCAGAAGCTACTAAATAAGTGTCCAAGGTGAGCTGAAAATATTTAGCTTCAAGAATCTGAGATCTCCCTGCAAGGGAAGTGTCATCAACAAACTAGAGGTGGGACAAAGTGGGTAATCCATTCCCCCAATGCCATCCCTGAAGCATACGCTGATAAACCTGAAACTTAATAAGATGACCAAGTCCCTCTACCAGAATGATAAATAAATATGGAGAGAGTGGGTCTCCTTGACAAAGTCATCTAGAAGCACCAAAAATCTCTGAGGGTGCACTGTTAATAAGGACCAAGAAAGGAGTCATAACGTAGTTGAGAACCTAGTAGATCTAGTCTTGATTGAAGCTGAAAGCTAGAAGAACTTTATACAAGAAGCCCTAATTGAATCTGTCATACGCCTTTGCCATATCAAGCTTAATAAACATTGCTCATTCTTGGGAAGTACTCATAGAATGAATAGCTTCAGATGCTATAACCACCCCATCCAAGATTTGCTTACCTATAATGAAACCCCCTTGCTCTTCAGAGATAATCGTGGGTAGGCAGACTTTAAGCCTCTCCATAATGACCTTAGTGATAATTTTATAGACAACATTGTAGGGCAATGGGCCTAAAACATTCCAACTGATTAACCTATTCCCTCTTTGGAATAAGCACAAGGAAAGTAGCGTTCAAAGCTCAGAGCATTTCTTTGTTGGAGTAAGACTCCTGAACCACATCCAAAAGATCCTGATTGATGACATCCCAAAATTCTTGGAAGAATTCCATATGGAATCTGTTTGGTCCCAGAGCCTTACCCTTATTCATGCCAAAAACCACCCCCTCCAATTCAGACCTGCTAATTGGCCACATAAGGGAGTCATTCATATCTGATGTCACAACAGAGGGAATACAAGATAAAATAGTATCTTCTATAAGCTTATCAGGAGGAATATCATTTGAGAAGAGAGTAGAGTAAAACCGAATAGCTTCCATGGATATATCTTGGGAGGAATTTAGGTTCATTCCATCTGAAGTAATTAGGGAAGAGATGAAGCTCTTATTACGTCAATCCTGCACAGAGTTATGGATAAAAGCAGTGTTCTTGTCCCCTTCTTGGAGCCAGTCTACACAATCCTTCTATTTCCAATATATTTCTTCTCAAAGATCCCACTCAGCTAAATCTGTAGAAGCTTAAAACTCAATAGAGTGAAGAGCTTCTGACAAATCAAGGTCACGAATTTTCCTGGTAATGGTGTTCGGTTGGTCTTGAGCCCTCTTTTTCATGATGTGGAGATTACCAAAATAGTGGCTGTTCCAATACTTCAATTTTATTTTAACATACTAAGCTTCTTGGAAAAATCATACATAGCAGTGCCATAACTTGAGCCTCCTTGCCTCCACCAGTTTGCCATTAAGTCATGGAGGGAGGAGTCACAGAGCCACATCAATTGAAACTTGAAAGGGGGCTTCTTGGGAGCAACAATCTAACTAGTAGAGAGATTAATAGGCCAATGGTCAGACCCCCACCAATCCAGAATTTCAAACAAGAGACAGATGGATTTAGATTGCCAAAAATAAGAGACAAGGAACCTGTCTAGGCATTTCGAGATGGCCGCATTCCCCATCCTTTTATTGTTCCATGTAAAGAGTCTATTGAGGGGTTTAACATTTGAAAGATGTAAAAAGTCAATATTTTGTTAAAGAAGCTCCGAAGAAGGTCCCAGCTGAGGTAAGCCACCTCTCTTCTCCTCTAGACTAAGAATAGAGTTAAAATCCCTAGCTACAATCCAAGGCAAGAAAGGGTGGTAGCTTCTGACATACCAGATGTGATCCCAAAGCTTGAACTAACCTGGGAGATCAATAAAGGCATACACATTGGTGACCAAAATCAGCTTGCTAGTCTCCAAAGAGGAAGCAACCATTGAGAGGGCTAAGATATAAGACAACCAGTGGATTGGCAAAACTTTCCTAGGATCCCAACACATAACAAGACCACCAGAGCTCCCCAGGGTGCCAACACACTGGCATTGGCCACGAAACCAAATATTAGGACAACAAGTGAATAGGGAGTCCATAGAGAGTTTGGTCTCCTGAATACAAAGAATATCAAGAGAATGATCGATCACCAACTTATGAATAGCCTTTTGTCTGGGGATGCTATTCAACCCCCTCACATTCCATGACAAAATAATCATTGAGTACAGTGCGGAAAGTGTTCATCCAAGGTCTTTGCCACCCCTAACTCTACCAGTAAATCTCCTGTAAGTTTAATTCTATCTTGATCCTTCTTACATCTTGCTCTAGAAGGAGTGGAAAAAGAGACCTCCTTAAAAGGTTGTTGCATTAATCCAAGAGCTAGAGAAGATCCCTTTTCTTTGCTGGGACCACCCCCATCTTTAATTAGATCTACCCAAAGTGCATCCTTGTCCTATGAAGTAGGTGCAACCACAAGGGCTTTAGACTCTGGGTTAAGAGCAACCATTGGAATCTATTGAATGATAATATCTTGGGAGCCATTATGGATATAACTCTTCCCTTCCAAATCCAGAGTCCCACACTGCTCCACTATAGGCATGCCCTCTTTTATGACCATATTATCTAGAGCTTCAAAACAATTGAACCCAGCCTCTCCTTGCTAGTCCAGGTGTGAGCGCTTCTGACCTCGTCCCCTAGCATGATGTCAAACTAGGATAAAATCATCTCTGTCAGATCCATTAGAGGTAGATGGGCCTTGCTCTGAACTAAGAGTATTTAAATGGGTTTTCCCTTTTGCATCATTATTAGGATGATAGTCCCTATTACCAAAAAGATCAGGTTGTCTATTCCTCATACTTACATTAGCTATCCGTGGACTAGATGATCCCTCAGGTGTACTAGACCCTTTGGACACATGAGGGCATTGGCACTGAAGATGTCCATACACATGACAAATTTGACACCGAAAGGGAATGGATTCATAATCTATTTGATGGATCTAGGACGAGGAGCCCAAACAAATTTCCATAGAATTTGGAAAAGGGTTATTTATATCAATATCTACACATATGCAAGCATAAGAGATGACTTTCTTGTCCAAAGATTGGTGAGCAATTACAGTTGGTGTTCCAATCATGGTAGTAATCTGCCATAGGATATCCTCATGCTAGAACTTTAGAGGCAGTCTCAGTAGGTAGACCCACACTGGAACCCATGATGGAAGATCCTCATCAGAGTTAAACCCCACATGTTAGGGTTTTATGAACATACCAATATGATCATAAAAATAAGGACCTCCCTCAAAAATTTGATTCTTATCAAAAATGCAAGAGAAATTTACCATAAAATAGCTGTTACCAACCAGCATGATGTCAAAATCTCCTTCAACCTGCCATGAGCATTGAATCCAAGCCTCTAGGGCTGATAGGGATATGCAAATTCCAAGAAAATTATAGATTAAAGCATGTGAATCCAAGTATTCCACATCTTCCTTTATAGTCTCTGAGGGGATAACCAACACAAGCCTATCCTGACTGTGTGGGAGACAACCGTTGACTTTGTTGATCTTAGCTCGATCGCCCACATAAAATGCCTCCTTTGGCTTCTCCTGCGAGCTCCTTTCAGAAAAAGATTGACCAACTGTGGACATTTTTGCCAGCAATAGACTCTTGGAGCCCTCACTCATAGCCATCACAACCCCCTATCAAGAAAATCATAAGTCAAGGTGTGCATTTTACCATATAGATATAATTGTTATTTTCCCCTAAAAATAATGGAATTTAATTTTGGTAATCTTGATATATAGTATGAATGAATACTAGAAACTCTGATAATCATATAATATTATGAACAAAGAACAAGGAAATAATATAGTAAAATTGATGATGCTTTTAGGGAACATCATCTTTTTTGATGCAAATTATTTAAATACAATATTGATGATTGGTTATTTGACACATTTACACCCTTAGAGCTATGAAATGGTATCCTTGAGTATTTTTATAATTGTTTAAATATTGGTGATACAATTGCAATTAAATTATATGTATATTGGTTATTTAACTGCATTTAAATTGTATGGAATAGAATTATATCCTTGATAACTATTCATCTCACATGAAATTCTTGATAGATAAATGTATTTTCATATAATGCATATATCTATGTCACATATCTCTTTTGTGAATGAAACTAGGTTATGAGGAGATAACTTTTGTATATATTGGCTAGCTAGATGGAAAAATATACAAATTTTTATTTGGTCATTTACAAGGAAAAAATTCTATCTCTGCCTTAATGAATAACACCAAAATAGGCCAATAGGTGATCTTCTAGTAGAGTGAGGACATAAGAATTCTGTGACAATAATGACCCTGCTTATATTCATAAATATGAAAGAAGAGGATGTACGATAATCTCTTGATGTATTAAATTATCTTGCTGACCAATTATCTACTCTATTAAAATGAGTATGTGGAGTTAAATCATAAGAGAACTCACTATGGGATGGAGTGTAACTCAGTATGGAACTCATAGGAGAGCTCACAGTGGTACTCAATTAAACTCCAGGTGGAACTCTATGTGGAACTTACCCTTTCACCCACTTAACCTCTTATCACACCTAAGTAAGTTGAAGTTACATGTGTAGGTATTATCCATTTAATAAGTAAATGGAATAATAAATATTCTACATCAATACTACCCCCCTACTATCACTCCCACCCTGCCCCTTAAGCATAGCTTAGGCGGGTGTAAAATAAAATATGGGTCCCACAAATAATACTTGATGAGGTACCCATAGGCAATACAACTCTAAAAAAAATTAGAGAAAAAGGAGGAAACCTAGTTGGAAAAAACTCCTCCCAAAAAAGAGAGATAAAGAAAAGAAGGTAGGAATAAAACGCCCACTCCAACACCACCCCCATTAAGCATAGTTTAAGTAGACTTTAAAATTGGGTCCCAATAATGAGGCATGATGAGGTATCCAAGTACATAATAATGATCCCAGTATCCTAAAAAATATGAAGGATTTGTGCCTCCACAAAGAAGAGAGAGAATGTATGCACAAAATGTTGCATGGTGAATGTTGTAGTAGGTACCTATGAAACAAATGTTATCTCTTCATTTAGAAAGAAAGAAACCATGATATATCAAAATGCTAAATTCCCACTCAAGTGGAATATAGATAGGAATAATGATATAAATCTTTGAAAAATTCTTATATTTCTCTCTACTAATGCTCGAATGTACCAAAGTCTAGTTAGATATCACAAGACTAACTGTAGAATATGGTAATGAAGAAGCATACATTGAAGGGGATAGAACATATAAATAATAAGATAGACATGTAACATTTGCTAAAAAATGTCAATGGGAAGAGGAGAGCTAGGCTCAATAATTATCGAAACTAAAGACTAGTTTACAAATGAAGCACTTAGATATGCAAGCTAAATGTCCATAGGAACATATGAGTCATCGATAATCTCAATGCATATACTCTCACTAAAATCAGTAAATTCCTCCAAAATGCAAGTTTGTGAAGGCTCTGGTAGAATAACAATCTATATAGGAACATATTTAGAATCTACAATGAGACAACTAAGGTCTGGCAGAATCTCAACTTGTAGTGGGGGATTAATAAAAGAAAGAACATTATCCAACATGGATGTATCATCAAAAGAAATAAAAGCATGAGGAGAGAGTACAATAGTATCAAAATAGACAATAGGAAGAGGAGGAGGAGGTGTGATGTAGGTCACACTAGGATCTACAAATAGAGACTGTAGAATTCTCTAAATAGTACAAGGACATTATGTATATTCCACATGGCAATGAAGATCCATAAAAACATGTAGTAAAAGATTGGCAAAAAACTTGTCACAAGTATTAGCCCATTTATAACAAAACAAGATCAGTGGGTTTAGAAATTTGTCCATATAATAATGAAATGCGATTCTTGTGTGTAAACAAATATTCCATTAAAACATGCCATGTAACATAATTATCCTTCCCCAAAAAAATCACTGAAAATGAATGAACCTTAAAATACATAATATATGGTTCAACAAGAGAAAGGGAAAACAAAAAAGTCTATCCTCCAATTCAGTGACCTCTTCCTTGACTTTGACTCCACTGCTTTCGAGAGGAAAGAACCATGAAAAATGAGGAAAGTAGGAAACAAAGTCTCTTTAAATTTATTATACTTCATTCTCTCAGTTTAGGTCAAATTCATGGGTTCACAAGCATGTTTTCTAATAATACTTTTTTCATCTAGTCACTCAATGTAACCTATGCTACGAAAATTGTGGAAAACCTTCTTTGGGCACCGTCGTCGGTGGTTTTTCATTTAAAAAAAGAAAGAAAGCAAAATTGTAAATCTTGGTCAAAAGTATCACTTTAGAATGGAAATCAATAACTTACTATTAAATCAGACAATTTCTTTGAGTATATATCTTGTCAAACAACCACGTTGGAGAAGGCTTTTTAACAAATCCGAACACATTAGATTCTTTGGGAATGTTGAATCGAAACCTATCATATCAAATTCAACCTTTTTTTACCTGTGTTGATTCCTTTGCTCAATGCTTACTCCTTAGATGTTAGAAGTTTCTTCTGAAAGTAATCTTCACAAACTCATTTATTCATACAATGTTATTATTTCTTATAAACTCAACCACAACAATATCAAAAACATATCTTGATTCACCATTTCTCACTTTTGTAGCCCATTTTCCAAATTGACAAGAGTAGACATGGAAACCTCTCACAAGTGTGGGTTCCCAATTATCATTGGGTATTGTTAAGATCTCCTTTTTATTCTTTCATAGTGTTTGATTATGAATGAATAAGTAAATTTCCATGTCTAGATGAAAGATATTATTTTCATAAGACACTAGCATCCATCCATCTAGGAGTTTAAAAAACACCACACTCTAATTCATGTATTAAGTAAGCAAAGGAAACCCCAACTACCATGTTGAGAAGGTAGAGGTGAATAATAACATGATGGAGACCATCAATGTCAGTTATGAGAATGACCCCAAAGTAGCTTCGACATTGTCCCTCTCACCATCTTATGAGTGTACTCCATTAAAAGTGAGGGTAGAGCACAGGGGAATACATAATGCATTATTGGAAAAGGTTTGGAAGATGTAGTACTCCTCTATTCTTATAGATGTGAACAGGTGATGAGAATGTTAGGGGATATAAAACACCTCTATATCTTATTAATTACTTGTAATAACATTTGATCTATCATGAATAACACTATGGTACACACTTTTATGATAAATAAAATATTTATAAGAGATTTAGATTAATTTTGAATCAAAGAGTATCAATTTCAATTAATTAGAGAATAAAAATAAAATTAGTATTAATATTATTTTAATTTATAAATAAAAATAAAATAACAACTCAATATATTATAATATATAAATTAGAAAATTAATTATATATATTACAATTAAATATAAATATATTAATTAAAACATTTTTAAAAAATTAAATGATATATTTTAAAAATTAAAAACATGGAATCTCTAAATAGGATTTTCACCTAATTAAGATGAAGTCGATTTTTTTCAATTTCCATTAATATTCTAGGAAGTGAGTACATATGGTTTTCATAATTTAAGAATATAATAAATAATAATATCTACAATATAAGAAAATGGTGCTTCTATGCAGTTTACATATAATATCATGTCATTTGTGGTGTTGTAATGCACGAGGATATGGTGTGGTTGCTGAAATTATTATTTCAATGGAGTCATCATGATGATTAAGAGGAAGCAAAAGATATTGGAAAACAAAATAATTTACTATTTTCTTAAAAACTCTTTTATGTTCATCCATTAACTCAAAAAATAATATATTAAAAATATATAATACATTACATTTTAAATTATAGTGTAATATTTATATATTTATAAATTAAAATTAAATAATATTTATATATATTTCCAAAAATATTGATGATAAATTATTTATGTAATTGATATATTTTTTCTTAATAATTATATAAAACTAAATATATTTTATATAAAATATAACATTATTTAATATTGAGCATATTTATAATTTTAAAAAAAAAATCAATATAATATTTTTAAGTGCATATATATTGAAAACATATTCTACCATGATATAATGAGATAAAATAATAGGAAAGGTTGACCTCTTTGTCATTTTCATACTTCATTTAAATATGTTAAACTCTTGTACTCATTTATATTATTAATGAAATGAAAAATAATTAATAAGATATTATTAGAGAAAAGTTACCCTATTTGTCATTACCACAATTCATGAATTGAAAATTTAGAAAAGTTAAATTCTTTTATCCATTTATATTATTAATGAAATGAAAAATAATTTTAAATATATAAATATGACTATTAGTGTATGTATGATTATTCATTTTATAAGTTTATTATGGTATGTTAAAGGGGGATAATAAATTTCAATCTTAAGACTATATATATATATATATATATATACATATATATATACATACATATATATATATATATATATATATATATATATATATATATATATATATATATATATATATATATGAGCTCATCATATATGAGAGTGATTTAGATCTTTTTTTTCTTATTCAGTGGGATAATGAATCCCTATTATTTATATAACTTGATGTGCATAGGGTAAATATTGAGAATACACTTACTTTTAGGTGTGTTAAGTTTGGATCAGTGTCTCTACATTAATACAATGAGCATAATTTGTTTTCCTCAGTTTTTTTTTATGACACTAATATCCTTTTTTAAATCCATATATTCCTTCATTTCTTAAAATTTTGTATAGGTTTATAAGGCTATGATATCATTTTTCCCAAAACCATATCTTTTTTAGTATAAGGTAGTTGAGGTTAGCATCAAATCAAGGTAAGATAATTCATCTTAATAACACAAAATAATTGGTTGTGTCCTCATTTTATTTATAGTGTTATTATGTATTTGATGCCATAAATGATTTTTTTATTATTAGTAGAGATTTATGAATGGTCTATAGATATCTAGAGGGTTTATATAAAAATAGGTTGTGGGTTTAAGACATTGTGTTATTTTGATATATTGACAAGAATAGACCAAATATTGGTCATGTATTTATTTTAGGGTAAGTTAAGATAGGATCAATTTCTCAGTGTGAATGTGACAAAAATATATTTTTTTATCTTAGTTATTTGTAACATTGATGTAATTTTTTTTTCCTAATCAATAAGTTTATTTTTATCATAAAGTTTCGTACAAGTATATAGGGTCATGATTTCATTATTTACAAACCATGTTTTGTCATTAGAAGCTAAGATACTTGCTTTGAATGACATAAAATTTTTGTCGTGCCTTGATTTTTTAATAGTACTAAGTTGTTTGATAGCATGGAATATTTTTATTCTTGTAAACAAATATCTAAAAATGGTTTAAGGCTCATCTTAAAGATTATGTAAAAATAGATAGTGGGTTTAAAATTTATGTTATTATGGTATCTTAACATGCATAAACCATTAAAAATAAATAATATGTTTTTTACTCATAAAATTTTGTATAGGCCTATAGGGTCATACTTCATTTTTCCAAATCCCCATTTTTCATTAGAAGGTAAGATATGTCCTCTAAATAAAATAAAGAATTGGTTGTGTCTTCATTTTTTATAGTACTATGTGTTTTTATGCTATGGAATCATTGACTTCTTGTTAACATATTTTTATGAAATATAGGACTATGTAGAAATATAGGAATATTATTCCTATAACTTCTCCCCTATTTTCTGTCACCCAAATCCTATAATTAAACAAACCTATTACGATATATTATTATAACTATTAACAATATAATATTATAACTTACATTATTAACCATATGGTTACTAAAAACTAATTATTATTTACCTTTTGGTAAATATCATACTTACTATTTACCACTTCGTAAATACTCAAATTCACACAATGTGAAAACTAATCCCAACTTTCCCCCACATAGTTTTTACATGGTGAAAAAATAATCACACTCTTATCTGTAGGATGCTCACCTCTTGTAACGTGCCCTATTGGCTTATGACCTTGATACAAAGAGAGGCTCACTCTTCCCATTATTTTATAGGTTTACCACAAACCTTGACATGAAAAAAACCCATCAACTATTCACTTCTTGTGGTTTTTTGGATCTCTACCATAAACCTTTTCAAGATCTATGAATTGAATTACATTGGTGCTTTTTATCCTTTCATAATGTCTTCACATTAGGGAATCATGTTTTAAATTTTTACACAAATTACATATCATGAATAGGGATATTCTTTTGTTATTCTTTTGTAAACACACATTGGAAATGAAAAACACACACAAGTCATTAAAACATTGGTGTGGCCTCATCGTTGGCAATTGATAAGAGGTCATTGAAAGACCTCCAACCTTTGTATCTCCTCCAGCCTCTAGTAAATGAAGATACTCACTTAGGATTTAGTGAATTCAATGACATATTTGGTTCCTTCAAAAACCACTTTCTTAGCAAACTCTCATAGCAAAACATGATGTATTGCTATCTAGATTTCCCTAGATGTAATGATTGGCCTTTTCCTATGATGAGAAAGCATGGATGCCTCTTGAGATAATTTATCAAGGATATTTTTAATGAAGAATTTGTTATAGACATACCTTTGCTAGAAACGTCAACATCTAGGTTCACCTGCTTCAGTACCTTCAATATGTGGATTTTGAAGTTATTTTTATTTTATTCTGCCTTCTTATTTTTGTTTTCTCTTTTACTCATTTTATCCAAAAATAGGACGTCATTTTTCCATCAATAATGCATCCATATAAATAATTTGAAAAAATTCCTTAATAATCACCTAAATAAGAGTGTGACCTTGAATTTTGACACCAATAAAAACAAAAAAAATCTTATTTTTGACAATAATGATGATACACTATTTTATAATGACTTTGACATTCAACTTAAATTAAGGACTCTTAGTTTTAACACTCAACTCATTTTGTTTTTACAATAAAAACCCATAAAAATTTGAAGTATTAAAAATCTAATGACTAATATTTTGAGAATAAATAATGAAAAAATACATAATTTGATTCTAGTCCTAATGACATATAAGTGAAAAAAAATAATTTATGACACACAATCTTAAAATGACTCCAAATAACCAGAATAAATTGATATCTAATATTTGAAATTATGACTTTTTTATATGGTTTGACAATATTTAAATCTATGTAAATGCTCACTACTTCAAATGAAATATCTTATACACACTTGTATAGGATGGTTGACACATCAAACCATAAATTATGGAGCATCACTCATGGAAGATAGCTTGTAGAATTTTAGATGATGGTTGCATGTTTTTAGTGAATCCATTATGGATGACATTTCTATCTTAAAAAAATGAATAATCAAATATGCATCTACTTAGAGATAGTAGTTACTTGATCGGATGAAGAATATCATCCTATATATTTTGATCTATAGGTGCACCTAGAGGTGGACGAAATACATAGGCTTTGAGAGTCCCTATATTATGATTTGATAGGATATTTAATAAGAGCACCAACACACGTATACATTGTAATTTATGTTTTAGATGAACAAATGCATGGTAGACTAGATGTGGAAGACTATGGAGGCTAGCTGAAGATGTATGCTCATCAATGATACCAAATTAATATAAAATCTTATAAATATTAATCTACAAATTTTATTAAAATATATTTTTTTCATTAGTTTTGGGATATGCTATAAATTTATCTATGTTTTAAAACCATATGAATCTTCAATAGGAATTAAGCATAACTAAGATCACATATGTCTGATTGTGAGCATGATAGTATAAAAGATATACTATAATACACTTTCGAACCTTTGGGTGATTAACTTCTTATCCATAATTCTCCAAAAAAAAAACTCAAACCAAGTACATGGTCCATAGGAATAAATCACGAGAAGTGAGTATAGGATGAGGAGAACCTTTCTTAAGTTACTCCCATCATGATCTAGAGTATGACAAAAGTATGAAGGTTTAGGCATTCAAAGATTAAACTAGATGAATAAAGCTCTTCTCTCCAATTTTTATAGAGATTTCTTAAAGGAAATATCACTTAGGCTACTATTTTAGGATTCAAATATTTAAAATGTATAAATCTGATGTGTATTTTTGAATATGACCAATTTGTTATGGGTTCTCACTTTTGGAATTTCCTAAATTCTAATAAGGATCTAATATCCTCGAGCTCAACATGGAAAATTGGTAATGGTATGCAAGTCAATTTTTTGAAATATTCTTAGATGTTATATCAGCGTCTCTATTTTTTATAATCATGGTAGCATATACAAGAGCTCATTCAAAACAATTATGGTATCAAGGTTCATGAGTATTGGCAAATCATTGAAGGTGTTAAAAGTTAGAAATATCTATGTATTGATAATTTAAATCATGAGGATAATTTCATTGTGTCTAATTTGAATAATTTTTTGAGAACTTATCACTCGCTGATAACCAACAATGAAGACCATATGGTTTAGAAACAATCATTTTATGGTCAATATCAAGTGAAATATGGGTAAAACTTGATGGCTCATGTTCTAATAAATATGGTTATATATGATAGGTTATGGGACAAGTAGTTGATCCCCAAATTCAACTTCTTTTTGTGGATGGCTATTCAAAAGAAAATCTTAACCATGGATAATGTAAGAAAAAGAGATATCATATTGATCAAGAGATATCCCCTATGTTAAAATAAAAATGAAACTATTTTTCACTTGTTTTTTGATTATCCTTATGCTTAGGAAGTTTGGAGCTTCTTTCTTACTAAATTCAATGTCATATGGGTGTTCATTGGCTCTTTTTTTGACTTATGGTAGGATTGGAAGAGTCCTTTCCATAAATGTCCTTCTAAAAAAATATGAAATCTCATATTCCCTCACATTATTTGGTGAATTTGGGGTGAAATAAATAATATAATCTTTAGGCATAAAAAATGCACAAGTGTAATTCTTGACAAAAGGATTTTTGAGGTTATTGTGGAACATTTCAATATTTTCCAAATGAAAAAGGCAAAGTGTAACTTTTTTAATTGATTACTTGAGTAATAGGGGTGTTGGCTCGTTACAATTATCTGAAATGACTATTACAAAAGATTACCTCAGGACATCGGATAGAGGATTAATGAGGAAGTAGTTTTTAATGACCAAAATGTTTGATTTTATAGGATCCTTCCCCACATTCTGTTATAAAGTAATTCTAAACTTTACGATTATATTTATTTGGTTAAGTTTAATTCATTTTCCTTTCCCAATGTTTCTAAATAGAAACTTTTAGATATGTGGAATAGTAAGCAGACTCAGATATATCTTATTTAAGGGATCAAGGTGGTTAATTTGTGTGTATTTAGGTGAATTTTTTGTTAGATTTGGGAGAGTCTAAATATCCCTTGCTTCATTTTGAATGGATATAGTAAAATAAAATTTATCCATGTGGGGATGCCTAATAGGATTAAGCCCAAAATGCCTGGGGAAGTAAAAAACAATGAGGAAATATGGGATGTTCTTTAGATAGGGGTTTTACAAGGTTCACAAAAAGAATTAAAGGACACAATAGGCATGTGTTGACTTTAATTATGAATTCTTGGGATAATATAAACTTTAGTATCAATAGTGTTTTATTAGAGGTGTCTAAAGATTTGATAGCTCTAGCTTGGAGCTAGAGATGACTAAATTTGACAAAATAGGTATGGACTTTAAGAAGGAGAATGAGAGTTTATTGTTTTAAGGTGAAACATTTGAGGTTATACATAGTGGTTTTGACTGGGAATCTTTATCAAGACCTTTTTGGGAAGTGATGTTTCACCTGATGTCATACATTATCCTTGAAGGTAGATTCAATGTGGTTTGGTGGTCTTTAATTTTTTTAAAAACTAATTCAAGCATGTCATTCCCTTTATTTTTCCATTTGATATTATGATCTCTTTGGATTCTTTCATTGTTAAATTAAAAAAGGTTAAATATCTTGTACCTATACATGAAGGGGTTATCTTTATTATTCACAAGTATTTTAAGGGGATGAACTAGATTACACCTAAAATTATTAATCCCTAAAAAAATAAGATGATGGGAAGCTTTTACATATTATAAAATTGAAGAAACTCTAGATCAAATATCTTAGTAGTAAATCTTCTAAGGATAAAGATCTTAATGTTGTTAAGGCTAGTCCAAAACCTAAATAAAGTGGCATTAAGAATCATTTGATAAGTGCAGCCAAGGAGCCACCTAATTCTAATAAGAAATTGGTTCTCACTAGTATAACATGGAAAATAGTTGGGGACTCTATTTTGGTTGAGGAAGAGACTATTTTAGATTAAGGTAAAAATAGGTTTTGAAGGGGCCCCAAAACCCTGTACAGATCAAGAAAGATAAAACATTACAAACCGCCAAGGAAGGCTAACCCACTGAAAAATAGTTACTAAACCAGGTTTTACAAGGACCAAAAACCTCAACAAGACCAGGTTTAACAACCTGAAACCATTCTAAAAAAATATAACATTAGCAACAAGCATTAATCGTGACAAAAAAACCCCAAAATAACTTATGTTCTTTGTCACCAAGAAAAAATAAAATACTATCAGATCCAGCAATAGTGATGGCCAAAACTAGGTTCGATCCATCAAACCCTAAAAATGCATTGACCATAAAAACAACAACACAAACAAAGAACTAAGCCCCAACACCAGTGCCACCAACGCCCAATTCGTCCACCCGATCAACTACCCAAACTCCCTCTCTACAGAGGATACACCACCATGAAAATTAAATCGTTGAAGAAGTCCTCGATGTCTGGAAGCACCTCAAAATGAGCAATGACCCCAGTAAATAAGATGTGATAGTGAATAAGGTATCCGCAAAGGTTAGAACTTAGTTTAGTATAATGGCCACAGAATAACACTTTGTGCGGCTCTCCCACAGGGGTTTCCCCCCACAAAACTAGCCCCCAGACCCGTCACCATCACCGCCCAACCCATCCACCCTAATGTCTGCAAAGATCACCTCCTCACCACCATGGCTTACCAAATATCTCCAATAAACAAACATCGATCTGCTCAGAACAGGGTAATGGTCAGCACAGCAGCCACAAAATGAAAATCTGAGGCAAAAAAAAGATTCACACAATAAAAGATAGAGCTTTCTGTGCTGCACCCCAACACCATAGAACCCACCATCCTTAGGCTGAGAACTAGTCTCCATCGACTGAGGAAGTAGCCGCAGAGGTTAGGGATATAGCAGGGCCGCATCCACGTCCACTTTCGCGCTCCCCTTCCCAGGGCCACCTACTTAAGGAAAAGACTATTGGCAAAGAAGACATCAACAATTAGAAGGAGTTAGATAGGGACAACATTGTTATCTCTACTAATAAAATGGATTCAATGAAGATGAAAACAAGGGATGGTCCTAAGGAGAAAGAGAAAGACTTTTTAGGTAGTCATGACCATGATCCAAATGAAAATTTCAATGTTTTGGTAGATTCATTTAAAGGTAAACAAATCACTTAGAATATTGAGAAATAATTAGATTTGTAAAAATCAATTATGAGATGGTCCATAAGGGAGATCATTGATCTTAAAGGTAAAGATAAAAATCTATAGTAGGATAATGAAAGATTAGCACAAAAAGATCTTGAAAATGATCTCAACTGGAAAATTCAAGGACTTGAAGAGAGGGTCAACATTCTTGAACATGAAAATGAAAAACTTAAAAACAACATCAGCTTCTTGGTTAACTACAATAAGTTGGCTATCCATGAAGGGACCAAATGTGAAAAACTTAAGAGCTTATTTGGGATATTTGTTTGATATTAAGAAATTATGTAACTTTAAAGGAAAATAAATTCAATGTAATTAATGTCACAAATATGTTGATAAGGAAAATCTACACCTCTAAATTAATTCAAATTTTAAACATGTGAAGAGTTGTTGGGAAGATGTAACTATCTATTTGGATTTCAAATACATTTCTTGTACTCTTCTAGCTATTTTTTACTTCTAGAGTCTCTTTTGTTGCTTTTGGGATATATTTGGGCATTTTAGTAGTTGCTTATATTTCTATTTTGTTTTGTCTCTTTTGAGGACTTGGTGATTCCTTTGTTCTCTTTTTTTGTACTTCTCTTAGGGTTTGAGGACCCTAGTCAAATTTCACCTTGGCAATCAAAATATATGTGATCATAATTACTATTAATTTTTCATTCATTGATTTTAGTTAAGGACCACCTAATATAAAATTATACTTAATTTTTTTAGCATGGCATATAATGTGGTAAGACATATTTGAGGACCAAGAGATATTGTCAATTGAATACACCCCACTACAATATGTTCAGAGAAATATGTCTTAGTTAAATGTTCAATATCATACCCAAGTGACTTAAGGAAGGGAATAATACACATTAAATTGAGATTTATCATCACTAAAAATTCTTTTTTGTTGTTTTCCCCAAAAAAAAACTAATGATCAAAGGTTCCACATTTAAATGATAAGTCTTGATATGTTTATTAGAAACTATTATTGAATCATTATTATTTTTAGGAATGATTTCCTTAGGAAATTCATGCTTAAGAACTTATTTCTTAGTAAATTTTATTTTAAGAAGCTCTTTCTTATTTGATTGTACATCACATGGATTAGGTTGCACAATGCTAGGAGATGTGTTGGAATCAAGTGGATGTATTTATTCTTATAAGGCATGACATTTATACATTAAATTTCCATAGGTTATATGATAGAAAAATAATATTTAGATATATATTTTCATGTTGCATGAGATGTATCATGATATCTCATAGGATTAATTTCAATCAATTTGAAATCATACATCATTAGAATATTACACTCGGACTATCTTATATTTTATGAAATTGTTGTGATCCACTAAGGGAATGCATAGGACTATGTGTATGTGTCACCCTTTATTTAGGCAAAGGTGAATCTATATCCTGTTTAGGAACTTTGATTTTATATGGGGAAGTAGAAATATGAGAGTGATTGCTATGAATAATCATTTGAGATTGTGAAATCTCTATTTATAATGGCATAAACTCATATAAAATATATTTTAAAGATTAATAATTATGGTAAAGAAATTTGTCTTTGAGAGAAAAGATGAAAATGCTTGTAATAAAAATATAATTCTTATCTAAATCCATTTGTTGATATATTAATTGGTGAATAATAGACTTAAATATTAAAATATAATCACAAACAAGTTTATATTTTCCTTGATGAATATATGGGATGCATTCAAATGTACTGTGTGACAGTCTGTTATTATTGATATATGATGAAATAAATACCTGTTACAATTCAAGGAATGTATAGAGGGAACCACTAGGAATTTTTTGAAACCAACATAAAGCATGAGCTATTAATTTGTTAGGGAATATTTTATCAATATTACTATATTTACAAATAATATCACAAAAATACTTAGGATGTAAATAGGGGTGACTATACACTTCAAATAATGAGAATCTAGAAATTGTAAAATCACAAGGTAAATGTAAGTAAAGAATGCTATGCACTATTGGTTTGTCCATATAAAACATTATAACAACACTTTCATGTTTCATTGTAATTCACCTATTGGATACATTATAATCATAATCTCTTGGGAAGGTACATTACGACTCTTAAGAGGTTCATTCAAGTGTTGAATCTTCATATTGATAACACACATGGGAATTTTTTTTGAAATGGGTTTAAAGGACATATGATGGTCATAAATCCTAGAAGATGTATAAACACAATCACAAGGCCTATGAGGACATGCGTGAGAATCATGTGCATTAACCATTTTCAAAATTTTAGCAATAGAATGAGGATTTTCCATAATATGTGCCTTAAAAGTTCATAAACTACATGCATTAAATTTTCTTTATCAAAAAAGATCAAATTTTCATCATTTAAGTAGACACATTTTCCTTCAACAAAGGCATATCATTAAAATAAAAACTATCCATTTTTATAATATACATCATGAAAAATAATAATAAATGGAAATAATCATAAAAAAACAAGGGAAAGAAACCTTGAAAATGAAATGAGGGAATGAAACCTTAAAAACCACAACTAAAAGTGAGTGAAAATTACAAACCCTAAGGGGTAAGAGGGAAATAAACCTTAGTCTATGTGTATGAGTATGGGCTTCATCAAAGTGTTTAATATTTATGATTTTTAGGGTAATTACTACATTCATAAAAAAATAAAATGGAAGCACAAGAGAGATCTAAAATATGTAATCCAAAATAGAGTTGAAAATTATCTAATGGCTAAAAGTAAGGACAAATGGAACAACTATAAGACAATTCAATAAAAATACAATGGAAAGATCTCAAAAGTTAATTTAATCTGACACACATGTTTGCTGGATTGTTTTTTTGAGGTTGGAATAGAGTTAGTTATACTAAAAACCTAATTGTAAAATATCACTAGGGATGAATCAAAATTACGTCAAATTTGTATAGATCAAAATTGGTAACTTTACAATTATACACCTCTATAATATCAAATATATACCTAGGCACTAAATGTTTCATCTAATATTTTTTGAATCTCAACATTTTTGGGTAGGTGTGCAAGATGTGATGAGAAGAACTGTGTGTTCTATTTATAGAATTGGTGAGTAAAAATGTTTGATTTATTTCCTTTTTATCTTCTTGACCTAATTTTCCATAAATTATTAAAATAGGAATAGAGAATAAGAAAAAGGATGGATTGCTTGGGAAACATTCAAGGAGTTAGATCTATATATCTCGCATGTTATAATCAAAGCCAATGTACTTGTGGTGTAGTGTGAATGGAATTTTTGACTAAAGACTTTGTGTTCTCTCCTTGAGTGACATGAAAGTATAAAAATAGTATCATATCCTTCTTTTGGTACAAAATTTAGCTAAACCTAGTTTCAAGTCCTTAGGAGAATGAATAAAACTTTTTATATTTCCACCTAAACTTGAATGCTTAACGATTCCTATTGATACTTATTATATAAATGCCTTTATCATGATTTTTATGTAAAAGCTTCTCAAATTTTAATTAGGTACCAATTGGAATATAAGATGACATAAGGGAATATAAGGAAGTTGACAAAACATGACCAAACAAAAAAATAAAGGGAAGGGGGAAATGTCCCACAAAACAAAAAGGAAACAATCAAAAACCTACTAATTATGTATGGGGAAAAGGCAATGAATCACTGAATGTGCTCCAAGCTAATAAATTTAGAATATAGAGAGAAGAATAAATGAGGGGATCCCCAAGACCAAAAAACATAATAGAGAGAGAGAGAGAGAGAGAGAGAGAGAGAGAGAGAGAGAGAGAGAGAGAGAGAGAGAGAGAGAGAGAAAACATAATAAATAAGAGAGAAAAGAGCTACACAAAGAAGAAAGAGAGAAAGAAAACACATGAAAAATTAACAATGAGTAACAATCCTAACTAATGGACCATATGCATAAAATGACACTAAAAATTATTTTAAAAATTAGCAAATTAGGTGTCTACACTAGCCATTATACTTACAATTTTTATACTCTTATGTAGAATGTAATCACTTTTATTTTGTTTCTTATTGTTTCAGTGTTAACCATTTTAAAACATTATTTTAGATTATTTTTATTCATGTTTCATGTATACATTGATCTACTTTTAAACATTCATGTTTTTTATAGGTACATTTGAGATGTTAAAATTGGAGCATTCATGGATCCTCAATGGAAATCAAAACATTCATATAGATAGAGAGGATAGTATTTTATATTTTAAAGGTTGTTAGAGTTGAAATATGATATAAGGTAATCTCTCTCCTTTTAACTTTCAAATCATTTCATATTCATATCTTGTACTTTGATCATATCTTATGCAAATATATTGTACTATTCCCTTGGTTACATACTATATCTATTAGAGGCTTATTGCTACATACTTGTACCAAAATAATTGCATTGCATTATTGAAAGAGAATATCTCTCATTATAGTTGTATCTCATATCTCATATCATATGGATAAGGGATGGGAGTACCATATATGTTATATCTTGATTCCTCATTAAGCAAACTATTTTATTATCTATGGATATTTATAGTTAAAAAATTTGATTTGGATTATTTTTTACTAAGATTTGAGATATATATTATGATGTGATATTTGGACGTTTCTTAGGTTACATGATTACATTTTTATAAGTTAGTTTTAGTGTATATGTTTACATTATTATCATGTTGATTTATTATTTTTGTTATGTTTTATGATGAATGTATATCATGAAGTTATGAAATAACTACATATTTGTTGTGAGGTTGATGTAAGAGAACTCATCCCTCAGAGTGTGATGGATGGAGATTACCATAAAAGAAGGTGACGTAGATGGAGATGATGGAGGATGACAAAGAAATTGGTTAGAACCCTGCACACACCATATTAACTAGCACATGTTATATGCATAATTGAATGGTTATCATAGGGTGTTTTGATGTGTATTGAATTAGATAATCATTAAAAATATTATTGTAACATAGTTCAAATGGTTATTTGTAATTTTTATTAAATTATTGCATTTTTAACCATTAATGTTCTATAAATGTAATTTGAATAATTAAAGTAAATTTAAGGTTATTGATTAATGGAATTATTATTAAACTATTATGACATTTAAGGTGCTAATTTAATTATCAAATATTCTCTAATAGGTGAATAAATAAGAAAAAGCAACAAAAGAGAATAAATTAGTAAATAAAGAGAAACAAAAAAATTAAAAACTTTATTTAGGAAAATTAAAACAAAATATGAGAAACAAAAAGATAATAATCCTTGTGAAAAAAAAAATAAAGAAAAATGATAGCTTTAAAACAAAACATAGGCCATATTTAGAAAATAAAAATACAACTTAAAGGAAAGAAAAGGTGCACAAAACTAAAAGGGAGTATAATATATTCAGAAGGAGCATACAGAGAAAGACAAAAAATGGAGTGAAGTGGAAGCAGCGGTAGGATGCCTATGATAAGTGATGCTATTTAATTTCTATTTTTAAATCAAAATACAATCTATGTATGAGTATGAACAAATAATAGGGTTAACCCACATAAACTATGAATTGATAAAGGAATCTATATATAGGTGGTTTATATGAATGACAATATAATATAATCCAAATCATTTATATTAAATACATATATGTAGCAACCTACCCATTATATGATGTATATACATAGTGATTTATGATTAGAGCTCAAAAGGGAGGAATTGCAGTAGTATTGCATATTAAATACCAATTACTAACAGATTGTCGATCCATGGATACAATTTGTAGTGATTCATAAGAACTACAATAGTGATCTATGAATACCAACATATCACCATACTATGTAGTAACTATATCAATGATTCATACACAACTATATATATATATATATATATATATATATAGATAGATAGATAGATATATATATATATATATATATATATATATATATACATATATATATATATATACATATATATACTATATATATATATGTATATGTATATATATGTATATATATATGTATATATATATATATATATGTACATATATATACATATATATATATATACATATATATACATATATATATATATACATATATATATATACATATATATATATATACATATATATATACATATATATATATATACATATATATATATATATACATATATATATACATATATATATATATATATATACATATATATATACATATATATATATGTATATATCTGTGTGTAATTTTATATATATATATATATATATATATATATATATATATATATATATATATATATATATATATATATATATATATATATTTATATGACTTTGACAAATTGAAAATAATTGAAATCGGTCCAAAAAAGTAGTATATTATATTTATTCATTAATGCATCATTATTGTTTATATTCAATTACATAAACATGGTATAAACATAGGGTGCCATAGTTTAGGACCTTTGTATTTATGTATAATAGATGTAGTAGATATAAAGTGATAGATATATACTATAAGTTAAATTTCATAATTACTATACTAATAATAATGAGTCATTATAAATTATTGTTATACATATCTATGAATGGGAAATTAAGATATCTTTAATATTTACTAATATTTAAATGTTAACCTTATACTATAACTGGTGAGATATCTTATTAGAATCGACACTAGAGTAGCTATGAGTTTGGTTGATGTTATTGGTGTTATAGCCTCTTCTGGTCAGGATTGACTTAGAAATGCTATAACATGTATAATTAATTAGGATATTAATATTAAAAAATATTTCGATATTTATAACAATGTTAATATGAGTATGGTGGGATTCAATAGGGAGGATGGATACTAAGTTAATTGTATTTAACCATAGTAAGTGTAACTTATTTATGGTGTCCAAATATAACTATTACAGTCTATCATGTTGGTAACTAAGTTTAGAACCTTGTATCAGGCATATTTCCCTTTATATAAATTGAATTTGACACAAACATTCTATTTTGATTTTAAGGTGGCTTATATATCTATAGAGTTTTATGTCATATATATAGATAGAGAAAGGTATATGTGCATAGTTACATGTATATATGCATTAGGATGTGCACCCTTTTGTATAGATTATGATTAAAATAATGTCATGGTTTTAGTGGTTTATATATTTACAAAAACATTAGTGTATTATATAAGAGAAATTAGTATATTATCAAATACTCGTATGCAAACCAAAATACAAAAGACTATGTTATCTTGGAAACTTGTGTGTGAAGTTATGTACATTTTGAATATGTTTGGATGAAAATCTATATAGTTAGGGATAAAAACTATGAAGGAAAATTACATTGTATAATACCTTATCTTATAAGGATCATACATATACTTCGTGAACAAGGAGGTTATAATGATTGGAATTCTTGATTAGAGATATAAATGATTCTTAGTATACAATAGTGGAAACTTATGTGCGGTTCACAAAATGAGTCTGTTGATATATATAAGTGTTTAGATATGTATAGCATATATTAACATATCATGATGTGTTAATGTAAGTTTTTTTTTTAAAAAATTTATAGTATGCATTTTAAACATAGGATATATTCAGTTGGTATAATTTATACTTGTTTGCCTATTATTTAAGATTATGGGACATTTTATTCTTAAATTGTAAGATTCGATGTTCCGGATTGAGTAGTGTGCTCATATACAAGGAACTATGATATTATGAGATGTCATAGAGGCTATTTTATTTCAAAACTATAGACTGACGTATGTTATACCAAGGTGGTATAAAACATAATTGTTATGTTTAGACTCACACATACATTTGACAGATTAGATTTATGTGTGTTGGTTATTACTATGAATAACATGTTTTATGACAGTTAGTAGGACCTTATTTATTCTTGCATATAATCCCTAAGAGTATATCAAATTCTATAATGGAATATCTTATGTTCATGTTAACTAAGACTTTCTTTATTATGTCTAGTTTCTTGAATAGAATCTTATGTTTCCATGGATTTATGATTGATTGTGATAATTAGTAATTGTGTTTTAGAACATTAGACTATGATAATATGTGTTATCATAGGGTGTAATATATTTATAAAAAACTTATAGTAATTAGAAAGTTGAGTCAAATATGTATTTACTCAATTGGTATAAATCTTAGCCACTATTTCTATTATGGGATAGATAATAATGTGAGATTCATTCATATATTTGATAGAATAAATATTTTTTTATTGTTTCTATACTTCACATGTTATGTGAAATGATTGCTAGTAGATTTTAATCTATATGAATCTATTGGTTATATTATGTTAACAAAATCTTGTGTTGTTGATATTGATTAAGTAGTAAGACGGACTTCACTAGATTATTATCATTGCAATGCTAGATGAAGACAATCTAATTAAGTGGTGTGTATAAATTTTGATTGATCCTTATATCATTATTATTATTAAAAACATTGGTTCAAGTAATGATTGGTGAGACATTGTCATTTCATGAGTATAATTTATATGTTTGAGCAATATATTGTAATAGAACATTTTTCTATGATACACTGTATGTTTAGTTTTAGAAATTATACAACACACATGTATTAACTTGTCTCTCTATATTCTCATGCCATCACTATCTACTCATTTATGAGGGGAGGGTCATTTCTTGATGGGGTTAGTGTAGGGGATTTTTTGTCCATGGTTAGTGTAAAAAAGTGCTCAGTTGATGCTCTTCCTTCCCACAATTGTATTATTTTTGAGATGACACTTGAGATTGCCACAGATACTAGATTTTGGGAAACTATGCTCTAGGGAGCCCTCTCTCTCTATACATACATACATACATACATACATATTGTATTATATTCTATTTATTGCTGAAACATTATCATAAGTTGTAATTACTTATTTATTGTATATTAACAATAGTGGCTATATGCATGTATTAATCATGGATGGCAAATTGTAATTTATTTATATATTTTTGTTATGATGTGTTTTTTGTGATGATAGTGATCATTGATGTATGATGTAGTATGCTTCATTTACAATTATCACACATAAATCATTATATATAATCACTACTTAGATTCTCATGGTGTAATTTATTTATAGTTTATGTGTTTAAAAAAATCATGTAGTAGATCCCAGTGGGTATGTTACATGTGGTCTCATATATGTATCTGAAACTCTAGTACCTAATGAGTCCACTAGAATTTTCATATCATTCTATTTATCAGAAAAGAGAATGGTAAAAAGTTGTATGTTACATTGAATGTGTGCCCTTAGGAACACTTGTACCCTCTTAACATTGTTAAAGGGTTGGTTATTGAGTGTCTCAATGGTGTTGGTTGTGTACTTTATTGAGTATTCAAGTGCATAGCATAGTTCATGACTTGTGAACAAGAGATTTATAAAATATTTTTGATCACTTTGATCAAACACCTAGAGAAGTAATTACATCTTTACTTGATAATTAAGTCACTTTTGTCATTGTTATTTTGTGTTGTATTTAAAAATTAGGGAATGATTCTCACTTAATTATATGTGCATTAGTTTTGTATCTTATATACACTAATCCTAGGAGTGGGAAATCCTATAAGACCATTTTTATATTGAGGCTCATCGATAAACAGGTGTATTTATCCAATTACAGATCTAGGTATTCTAAGTAATCATTAACATTGGATAGTTGTAATAAGAAAAAAAAGTCATGTCATTGCTAGTTCCCCTTCTAGGATACTTCACTCTCACAACAAAGTGAAAAAGGGTGAGAATTAGTTAGTATTAATTCTATATTTTTTTGTTAATTTGGTCTTTTGATGTAATTTAGAAGTATTTTTGTAATAATAATTTTTGATAGTTTGATTTGTTGAAAGTTGGTTGGTAATAAGCCTTGATGGTGTTTACTGTCAAGCCAAGCCTTTTTAATTATTGTGATTTTTTTGTAAGGGACCTGTTAAACCCTAGTAATAATAAAAAGAATAAAAATATAGTCAACATAAAGAAACTCAAACTAAATATATTCAAACCCTAAAATCCATAATTTTTATAATTGAAACATCAAAAACATCTGAAGTTAAAACTTCAAAACTAGATAAATTTCCCTAAAATTTAGGTGCTTAATAGAAGCATTAAATACATGTGGGAAATAAAAATACCCCAAATATAACAAATCAGTAACTCATCTACAAATAAAATCTTTAAAATTAATTTTACCCAGAATGGAAAAGTAACAAACAATTCATAGAAGAATTACGTACAAATATGCAAGTGTGACTATGAAAACTATAGATAGTTGAATTGTGGAATGGAAAGATAGGGTAACCAACCTACAATCCAAAGTAATTAAACCTCAAAAAACCATAAGAAAGTACACAATAATTGAGAATGTTTCAAGAACAACCTCCGTCTTCTCCATGATAATAAAACCTTAAAAATTTGAGTACTGTGCTCCTCATCTATATTTTTGATCCATGAGATTTAGAAAAATCCTTCTCTAGTTCTGACAAAACCCTTGTAAGCCTTATAGTTTCTCCATTCTCTGTACAAAAATGGAGTTAAGATAGTGGATGGTGGGGTTTATGACAAATGCATAATTTGCATAAGAATAAAAATGTTAACCCAATCATAAAAGAAAAATAAAATATATGCATTTTTTCTTATAAGTGCATTGTAACCTCGAGACATAATATAATCTTGTATTAAAATGGAATAGATATGTATATCTATATAACATATGGCATATATATATATATATATATATATATATATATATATATATATATATATATATATATATATATATATATATATATATATATATATATATATATATATATATATATAGACACACACACACACACACACACACACACACACACACACACACACACACACACACACACACACACACACACACACACATACATAGATACATACATATAATAAATTTAAACATATTTTTACTTTGATGAAATACCAACTTCTTTTAAAATAAACTAACTAGAATTTCAATTCTAAATTTATAATATCTATATTGATTTGCTATTAAACAAATACAATTTACAAAATTCCATACTCTTAATATTTAATGCAAACCAATAACAAAAATAAAATTTTGGAAGAAAGTTGAAAAGTTATAATTGAAACCAATTTTTTAAAGTTCCACATAAAATACAATAATTTCATTTAAAAGTAAAGGTGTTTACTAATTTTATCTATATAAGATGAATATCAGTTTTTTCAATTTTTTTTTTTTTTTTTTTTTTTTTTTTCATTTTAAAAATATTTATAACTTTATTTTAGATCTTTATTAGTCCTTGGCAAGGTAGGACTAAAGGAACCGATTTTTAATTAATACATTTCCATTCAACCAGTGAGAAAACATAAAAAAAAATTATTTTGACAATTTTAAAGGATAACATAAAGTTTTCTATACAAATATTAGAATATTCTCTTAGTGTTATTTAAACATACTTAAAAGAATTACTTATACATTTATTATCGAGAACAAAGTAAGCCTAATTACACCTTATCATAACTAGCAAATAGAAGTACCATGGATACATCTAACGATTGAAAATATAAAAAATATAAAAATTATATTTTCCCTTGCCTAACTACCCAATCCTAGTTCAATCAAGAAATTGTTAGCTTTCAAACTTTTAGACACTATGTTGTATATCATAATTTTACACATTAAAAAATTAGCCAATCCCACAGATTATGTCTATTGTCTATTTTAAAAACCATGTGCATGTATTAATGCTCTATGAGTCATACACAACTCTTCTAAATATTAGATCAAAAATTTAAATTAAACAATGTATTATTGAGAGGTACAGTTGGCTATTGCAGTGAACCACATTTTTGGGTATTTACTCCATCTATTTATTTTTAATTTATAACTATGGAAAAAATATTTATTTTTATAATATATTTTATCTTTTTATTTTATCCAATTTTGACCTCTTTAATGTTTGAATCATATGATATATATTTTAGATGTATTATCATCATTATTTAATCTATTTAGATAAGAGTTTGAAATGTAATTGAAAGCTAGTCAAGGTCAACCAACTTGTTATGTTTTTATGAAAGTACCCCAAACTCATCTTCCAAACTAAGACTAGACTGTTAAAATATGTTCTAAACATTGTAAAACCATAGATAATGGTTAAATATTTATCACAATCACTTCATTAGCATTATTCTTGATAACTCATTGTCAATTCATTTAAAAAACCTTATTCTAGATTTATTTTCAACACCATTTAATCCTTTTTATAGATTTATATTATATAAGCTTGCATGTTGATATGAACTTTGCAAGAATTTTTGTACATTTCATTTCTATTTGGTTAGTTTTGTTGTAATGGTATAAAACCTAATGGAGTGCATTTTAATGCCAAACAATTGCTACTCTCTCCCAATCCCTCATAAATATTATATTTATCTTCTCCATCTCATCCCCTTACACTTTGTGTAGAAATTGGTGTAAACGAAACCTTCATATGTCCTAAAATTTAATGTTTTAACACTTTCAAATTCAAAAAAAATATTTAATAGATAATTAAACATTGACATGCCTTGTATAATTATGTTCCATTTTAACATTAAGTGAATGGATTCAAAAATTAAACCTACAATTGCTTAAGATATTGAACATTGGTACTATGGTAAAGATTATGCATATTAACTTTATTTAAAATAAGTGATAGTGGTGTGAGCATGGCTAATGATAGATGAAGTACCCAATTTTTTATTTCAATGTTTTTCAATTCAATTTCATATGGTATATAACTTAGATTGCATGCCAGTTTTAATGTTATATCAATTACATTACATGCTTGAATTAATACCCTAACTTCTCTAATACAAACCATATTATTTTTCTAGTCTATCCCTAAGTTTTTAATTTAATGTTAATTTACTTAAACCTTTTCACTACAAAGGAAATTAGCTTTGGATTCCATAGTTTACCAATGTACCCATCATTTGTTACTACACTAGAAGTGAGACCCTAAAAAATTAGATTGAAGTAGAAATGTCATTACTACAATCATATTTCAAGAAAAACATTCATCTTATCCATGATAATGAAACCTTAAAAAGTTGAGTATTGTGTTCCTCAACTATATTTTCGATCCATGAGATTTAGAAAAATCCTTCTCTAGTTTTGATAAAGCCCTCATAAGCCCTATAATTTATCCATTCTTTGTACAAAAATGGAGTTAAGATAGTGGATGGTGGGGTTTATGACAAATGCATAATTTGCATAAGAATAAAAATGTTAACCCAATTCAGAAAAAAGAGCATAGGAAATATTACATTGGCAATGTATATAAATCATAAAAGAAAAATAAAATATATGCATTTTTTCTTATAAGTGTGTTGTAACCTTGAGACATAATATAATTTACTACTAAAATGTAATAGATACGCATATCTATATAAAATAATAATAATAACAACAACAACAACAACAACAACAATAATAATAATAATAATAATTTTTTTATTTCACACAACAAAATTAGATTTTTTAATATCTCAAATTAAAATTTTGATGCATTCACTACTCTCTGATGATGGATCTTCACAAGTCTTTAATATTGAATTTTTATTACCTTCACCTCTCTTTGATGATGGATCTTCATGAGTCTTGACTATTGAATTTTTATTAACCTTTATATTTCCAGAAAAATGTTTTTTTAATTCATCTATCTATTCATGAGAGAATATTAATGGAAGCCACAATCTACCCATGAAACTCATACTGTATATAACAATAGTCATGAGAGAACACTAATAGATATGTGAGGGTGGCATAAATAACTAGTTTGGAAAAGTGTGCTAGAATTATTTTAGATGACTAATAGAAATTTAGGTAGATTAGATACATAGAATACATGCTAATATGAAATAATAAAGAATGAGAGTCATGTATATATGTAAAAGTCAAAATTGTGTGTGTGTGTGTGTGTGTGTGTGTGTGTGTGTGTGTGTGTGTGTGTGTGTGTGTGTGTGTGTGTGTGTGTGTGTGTGTGTGTGTGTGTGTGTGTGTGTGTGTGTGTGTGTGTACACATATGCATATGTATATATACACACATATATTTGCATATAATAAATTTAAACATATTTTTACTTTGATGAAATACCAACTTCTTTTCAAATAAACTAACTAGAATTTAAATTCTAAATTTCTAACATCTATATTTATTTGCTATTAAAAAAATACAATTTACAAAAATCCCTAATCTTAATATTTACTACAAACCAATAATAAAAAGAAAGCTTTGGAAGAAAGTTGGAAATTTATAATTGAAACCAATTTTTGAAAGTTTCACATAAAATACAATCATTTCATCTAAAAGTAAAGGTGTTTACTAATTTATCTATATAAAATGAATACTAATTTTTTTAATTATCTTTATTTATTTTTTCATTTTAAAAATATTTATAACTTTATTTTAGTTCTTTACTAGTCCTTGGCAAGGCAGGACTAAAGGAATCAATTTTTAATTAATACATTTCCATTCAGCAAACAAAAAAACATAGAAATAAATTATTCTGACAATTTTAAAGGATATCATAAAGTTTTCTATACAAATATTAAAATATTCTCTTAGTTTTATTTAAACATAATTAAAAGAATTACTTATACATTTATTATTGAGAACAAAGTAAGCCTAATTGCACCTTATCATAACTAGCAAATAGAAGTACCATGTTTATATCTAATGATTGAAAATTAAAAAAAATAAAAAATTCTATTTTCCTATTCCTAACTACCCATTCCTAGTTCAATCAAGAAATTGTCAGCTTTCAGATTTTTAGACACTACGTTGTATATCATAATTTTACACATGACAAAATTAGCCAATCCCATAGATTATGTGTATTGTCTATTTTAAAAACCACATGCATGTATTAATGCTGTGTGAGTCATACAAAACTCTTCTAAATATTAGATCAAAAATTTAAATTAAATAATGTCAATCTTTCTTATTGAGAGGTACAATTGGCTATTGCTGTGAACCACATTTTTGTGTATTTACTTCCTTTATTTATTTTTTCTTTATAACTATGAAAAAAATATTTATTTTTATTATAGATTTTATCTTTGTATTTTATCCAATTTTGACCTATTTAATTTTTGAATCATATGATATATATTTTAGATGCATTATCTTCATTATTGGATCTATTTAGATAAGAGTTTGAAATGGAATTGAAAGCTAGTCATGGTCAACCAACTTGTTATGATTTTATAAAAGTACCAAAAAAATCATCTTTCAAACTAACAATAGATTGTTAAAATATGTTTTAATTTTTTTAAAACCATAGATAATGGTTAAAAATTTATCACAATCACTTCATTAGCATTATTCCTGATCACTCATTGTCGATTTCATGTAAAAAACCTTATTCTAGATTTATTTTCAACACCATTTAATCCTTTTTGTAGCTTTATATTATATAAGCTTGCATTTTGATATGAACTTTGCAATCATTTTTTTACATTTCATTTCTATTTGGTTATTTATGTTGTAATAGTATAAAACCCGATGGAGTGCATTTTAATGCCAAACACTTACTACTCTCTCCCAATCCCTCATAAATATTATATTAATCTTATCCATCTCATCCCCTTACACTTTGTGTTGAAATTGGTGTAAACAAAACCTTCTGATGCCCTAAAATTTAATGTTTTAACACTTTCAAATTCATAAAAAAATATTTAATAGATAAACAAACATTGATATGCCTTGTAGAATTATGTTCCATTTTACCATTAAGTGAATGGATTTGAACATTAATCCTACAATTGCTTAAGATATTGAACATTGATACTATGGTAAAGATTATGCATATTAACTTCATTTAAAATAAGTGACAATGGTGTGAACATGGCTAATGATAGATGAAGTACCCAATTTTTTATTTCTATTGTTTCAATGTTTTTCAGTTCAATTTCATATGGTATAGAACTTATATTATATGCTAGTTTTAATGCTATATACGTTACATTACATGCTTGAATTAATACACTAACTTCTCTAATACAAACCAATTTGTTTTTCTGGTCTATCCCTAATTTTTTTTAATTTAATGTTAATTCACTTAAACCTTTTCACTAGAAAGGAAATTAGGTTTGGATTCCACAGTTTACCAATGTACCCATCATTTGTTACTACAATAAAAGTGAGACCCTAAAAATTTATATTGAAGTAGAAATCTCATTACTACAATCATAGTGGGAACATTTTCTATATTATTTTTAATTACATTGGTACTTATTTACTATTAGTATAAAAAATATTAAGAAATGGGGGAGGGATAGAAATGTTGGAAAGATATCACAAAAAAAAAATGGCATATACAATCAACAATTGCAATGTTTCACAACAAATCATTTGTAAAGATCAAGATAGGCTAGTGTTTTTCCAAGGGCCAAATTAGTTTGAGGTGGAATATCTTGTCTGAGCCTCTACTTAAATGTTGTTAAATGGCAGTTGTGGGAGTGTCTATAGATCTATTTTTTAAGAATCCTCAATTGTGGTTAAGAGAATGAAAGACACTTTTGTAAACACCAAAAAATATTTTGAAAAAAATATGCAACTACTAGCCTAAAGCCTAAATCATTTTAATCTCATGAGCTTGAGTGCTTATTGTTAATCCAAAGATGAGAAGTTTATTGTTCATGACCATCTTCCCAATGGAAACCTATATTCTCTTATTCATGGTTTGTTAAACACATTTTAATTATGAAACTTTAGGGTCCCATTTTGATTGATACTATAAACATTTGTAGGAATTGGATTCAAAATTTTTATTGTTTAAGAATAATTTATAACTCACATTTCTACTCTGCTCTAGCATTTGAAATCACCATTCTTTCTACATGTTGGTTGGGATATTTCTGAGCCATGTTCTTCCTTTATGTTTTATGTTTTAAATTTTAACGTACCAAATATGCAATTCAAAACCATGATAAAAAATGGGTCCTACTAATCTAACTTTAAACCTTTATTCATGAAAAGCAATAATAGCTACATGATGGAAATTCAACATATTTTGATGAGACATTAATTTGAGGATGTTTCTATATTTTGTAACAGGTAATACATGTCAAAATATAACACCCATGGATTAGAGAAGGTGAATAAAAATAACATGGGATGAAATAATGGGTTTAGAATTTCTTCATTGTTTAGGAATGGTACACGTAAATGTGAAATCCTCCAACATTTTGTTGAACAACAATGAAAATCCATGTGTAATAAATTTTTGTTTGGAGAGAATTACCACCATCTATCGAATTCCAATAAGCTTTGATGGTCAACTCTACCTATTATAATTTTTTTTGGATGACCACTGTGTATCAAACATTTCCTTCAAATATTAATATAAATCATAGTATAAATATAATTTATTACTCTCTAATCCCTTAAATTTATAATTTAAATTATAAATTAAATTTTAATTAATAATTTAAACTTGAAAATATAAATTTACATACAAACTTGAGTGTAAACAATTGTTAATATAAAAATTAGACAATTATCAATACAAAAATTAAACAAAAACATGAACTAATCACTACATAACCCTTATTTTATAAGGTTCAATTTTGTTAATATATTATAATAAACTGATCATATTTCAATTCATTACAAAAAAATAATATTAAATAAAGATCAATATAATATAGAAGATCTTATTCTCAAGTTTCTAACCTTTGACTTTTGAAATTATCATATTTGTTCTTTTAGTTCAATTTATGCTTGATATCTTTTCACTCTCACATTTGTTTTCTTGAACTCAAAATTTATGCTTAATATTTTTCTCTCTAAAAGTGTGTGGGTCTCCAAATTTGCTTTCACATAATTAATTAATACATACATATATATGATTATTTGTTTAATATAAAACTTTAAAAACATCTAAACATATATACATTAACAAAAGATATTTATTTATTTTATTTTAAATTTTATTCTATCCCTTCTAATAAACATGCTTATTTGTTTGATAATAAACGAAACCTTGAATAATTTTTTTTCCCTTTCTTCATAATTAAAAAACACCCAAGGATAAATATATTAAGAAAAGATATTTCTTTTACCATAAATTTTATTATCTCACATAGGTGTCTATCCATTCTCCAAATTCATTAATTTGACCTTTGATTTACATTTTTTCTTTATTTCTTTTATTTTCTAAATTTTAAACGAAATCCATTACAGATACATTTTTTCCAAATATAACGTCTGCCATCTAGCAAACCTGGTATTAGTGTGGTAATTCTCTCACTTCTATACGTGCTGCAATTACGTTTCTAAATGAAGTTTGTTTTTTACCATGCAACCCAATCGTAAAACAAATAGTGCAGAGTTTGTGTCGCCAATTTTTAATTTTTTAATTGTTAAATATTTTAAAGGTGTAAAGTAATTATTTAATTTTAGATATATATTTTTTAAAAATATTTATTAATAAATTAAATATTGTTTTAATATTTTAATTTTAAAATATTAAATTAATTAATTGATATATAATATTAATATGCAATTCTTTCATGTTATTCTTAATAAAATATATTAAAAATTATATATATATATATATATATATATATATATATATATATATATGTTTTATTATGTTCATTTTTGAAAATTATTATTTTTATTTGTTATCAATATTATCCAATACAATGGAATTTGAATATACTATGCTTGAAGATGGTGATATGAATAAATTTATTTAAAAAGACATCCAAAAAAGTTATGTTAGACAAAGAAGAATATTATCAATTTTAAATAAATTATATGCAATTTCTTAATCAACTATAAATGTATTGGTATAATTCAATACAATCCTCGTATAAAATTTTATATTTTTTAAATCAAATTATATAATACACACATCAACTATTCCAAATGTAGTACGTGACCTCTCCAATTTTTATGGAATCAATTTTCATTATAATATTGAACTTGAATCAAACACCCTAATATTTCTTTTTAACATCCCAATTTATATTTTAAAGATTGGAAATATTTATCCCGGTTTACTTCACCACAAGAAAAATGCATGATCTTACACACATTAATGGCGTCTCTATGTATTTGAAATTAGTTTTCATTCAATTAATAATATAAATGAGTATAAGAATTTAAAATCTCTAAATTTTTGGTTTATGAAATGTGGGTAATGATAAACAGGTCAACTTTTTAATAATTTTTTCTAATTATTTTTCATTTTATTAATAATATAAATAAGTACAAAAATTTAACATTTATAAGTTTTTAATTAATAAAATAGGATAATGATGGATATGTCAACTTTCTTATTATTTTAGTTCATTATATTATGACAGAATAATTTTTCAAAGTATATATTTAAAAAAAAAAAGAAATATTGATTATTTTCTTAAATTGAAAATTTTGATATATTTTATTAAATATGGCCTACATTTTTTTTGAATAATGTAATATTTTATAAAAATTATGTTTTATATATAACTTTTAAGAATAAAAGTCAATTACACAAATCATTTATCATCAATATTTTTAAAAATATATATAATTATTTTTTAATTTTAATTTAAAAACATACAAATATATAATATAATTGAAAATATAATATATATTTATAATATATTATTTTTGGTTCTATAAATATGAAGAGTTTTAAAAAAAATTTGTAGAATATTTTGTCCTCCAACATTGTTTACTTCTTAATTATCATGATTATTCCATTAGGTTTACCTATATAAACAACTACACAGAATATGAATCAAAGTAATACATGAATCTTGAAATGACCAATCTCAAAAACTAGAAAAAATGACCAATCTTAGAAACTAGAAAAAGCAACATAGATATAGGATTCTTTGCATCCCATGGCAGGGCAGAGTAATTGTTGAATGCAACAATTACATATATTGGTAGGAAGGGCAGCTTTGAATGTAAGTTATAGATGATGCCTACAATTTCTCCAAAAGATCCATTAACTAATCATGATTTAACCTATAGATTGGATGCTAGCATAATTTTTTTTTTCTTACATACAAGCAAAACTAGCTCAAGTTGAGTGTCATTGTGATTCGCTGCATTTGTTTGTTTTCTTTGTTTGGCTCTGCATAAAGCAATTAACATGTTAAGTGATTAAAACATGTGTTTATTATGCATTATTGCTAATACATTTATTGCAAACAAATGTGTATAACTTTTAAAATTTTCCTATTCTTCCAGAGGTATGGATAATGTTGTTCTGGACATGAGCATATTCCAAACTTCTTCTATTGGGTTTGCATTTCTGATGTTAGTTAATAAATTGCCAAATTGTATGTGATTTGTTGTGCATCCTTGTTGGTGGAAATTTATTTCTAATGTAACAACTATATCAAATTTGTGCCATAATATGTGCCCAAAAGATCTATTTGCATACATTGGATGTCATTTATAGGTGGGAGCTATCCCAGGTCTCTAATAGTATAATTGAGTAACTGCCAAAGTTTTTGTTATTTTAGATATTTTTTTTTAAAGATTGGTTTGATTTATAGGAGGAACCAATGAATATTCTAGATATTTATTTGATATATGAATAAATTTTAACATTGAATGTTTCATTCAACATTTTCAGTATCAAATAAGAGTTTGAAGAAATCCACTTGACTTGGGGAATTTTTTTTAAATGGAGCACCATACGCAACATAACAATAGTCTGAAATATTTTTGAAATAGTTGAACCATATGATGTTCCACCATATATTGAAACAACATGTATTGGAGAGAATAGAACAAAGTCACGAGTAATGATAATAGATCTTCCAACAAATATCTTGTTTCTATGTTGTGGGAAGGCCCTATGGAAGTATTGATCTATATATTTTAATAATTACAGCTCTAAGAAATTCATTTCATTGATCAAAATGTTTTGAATATTTTGTAAAGAAAAATATTTTTGTAACTTTTATAGTTTCATTTTCTAAAATTTTGAACAACGGCTAATCTTCTTAAAATAATGTGATATCTAAGAAAATAATGCTTTCAATTAGACCAATATAGTAAGGAACATAAATCACGTCAACAATTTTTTAGTTTGAAAAAACACCTCAAATAAATCTATGAAAAAAAGGTTTCTTTAACAATTCTATAAAATTGTTGGGTCTAAAGAAGCACTACCAAACATACCTTAACCATGAAAAAATACAATTTACAAATTTATGTAATTTTTTTAGAATCATACAAATAGCAAGTGAATTATGTTAATAAATATTATCAAAGGAAAAAGTTTTCTTGACGAGACTTAAAGGATTCAAAAACCCTAATCAAAATTTATGTAAAAGTGAGATTGAGTTAATAGAAAATCAAATGTTTATGAGTTTGAAAAAATATCTCAAATGAATTTATGTAAATGATGCTATCAAAGTAATATGTAAAAGTGAGATTGAATAAACAGAAAATCAAATGTTTATGAGCTTGGAAAAATGTCTCAAATGAATTTATTTAAATTATGTTATCAAACTAATAGATTTAATCAAACATTATTATACCATAACCAAATAATTTACAAAAAAACATAATAATAAGCTCTCAATTAGGTAAATAAGACTAAAATAGTGATTATTTCTATTTTAGAAAATAATGACACTTATAACTATATTAATATATACAACCTTGGGTGAAATCCCTAACCATCCACTTTTTCATTGACGGTTTTTGTTTGCATTCCTATGCTTGTTGAACTTTGTAATCTAGGATGCCATCTTTGAATCTTTCGTTCCTTCCCTCTAAAACCTTAACCATCCTCTCTTCCATTGATGGTTTTTTTTCACATTCCTCCTCATCTTGAGCTTCATATTTATGATCTATTTATTCTAGTATACCATATGTCTCTATCTTTTCTCTTTAATTTGTAACAGTCATAGTTAACTATTCCACTTTTCTTTGTAGCACTTGCATAGTCCTGTTCATTTGAGAAATTCCTCCTCATCATCTCATAGTCTTTTACACCTTTTATTCAATCATATAATACTCTCTAAAAATATATATTTTCATACCCAATACAAATTAACAAAGATATTACCTCTAAGATATGAACTTGCTCTAATACTAGATAATAAAAATATAGACTAGAGGCTCTAAGAAATACTATCTATAAGCATAAACTCATAAATTTTATGAAATTAAACCTTTCTCTAATTGTAATTGAATGAATAAAATATTAAAATAGATTATTTAAATAAATTTCATCTCAAAATTGGAATTGATGTGCATAATTAAAAAATCTAAATAAACCAAAATCTACCTAAAACTAAAATCTTGACATATCTTCAAAACACTAAAGTTAGATTAATAGAAAAATTTAAACTAAAGTTCATGGCTAGGTATAAAAATATGATATTTATAAATATAGATAAATTGTTAAAAACATACTAAAATGCATTTTTGAACCCTCAAATGATCATGTATAACCTCTAAAAAAATTTAAAAACATTTCTAACTAGATAAGACAAATTATGTCTAAATTAAACTTTTTGAGATGGTCATTTTGGTGCAAATAAGAACTCAAACAAAATTATTGATTAAAATGTATGACCTTCAAAATTTTGATCTCCACATTAATTAATATTTATGCATCTAATGACACTATAATAAATGTGACTACTTGACAATGGATCATGAATATTTTTTTATAAATATACATTAGATTAAATGTGGGTAATTTGGTATGATCAAATTATTAACTATATAACTTAGCCATCTTCATATGAGATAGATAGGTGGAAAGTGATAGGCATGGTTGTATATGTATACTAAATCTGGGTTTTGTGACACCAATTAAAATAAAGACCCCAAAATTATGATACCAAACATGTGGAACAACCCCCAACATGGTTCAAAAAGATTTTGAAAACAACTTAATAGATCCATGATATTCACTTAAATATGATTCTTATTTGAAAACTATTTTATGTTACTGATGGACACATTTCTAAAAAAATTATTTATTTAAATCACCTACACATCGACTTTTACATTGATCAGTAATTTAAGAAACTATTTTTTTTTTCAAACTAACACTTTTGAATGATGGGCCCATTTTGGCATACAACCTACATGTTTGGACTCTTGTGCCCTAGTCTGTACCATACTTTATTTAGATTTAATATTTGTCATATGTTGTAACATGCATCAAAACATTACTTCAAAACTAAGTGAATATTTTAACTTGCATATGAAGAAACTCATATTCCACCACCATCTCAGATTTGATCAATGCACTAGCCATTTTAGAGAAGTATCAATTTTGTGAACCCTTAAAAATAAAATTAGTTATGCTTCAATAACACATCCATATTTTATATGTAGGCTACAATGTGCAATATCTATAGATCAGAGCCAAACTTTATTAGATCAAAGTAGGTGAAGAAAAATATTAGTATTTCTTCAAAATTCAAAATGAAAAACATGTTACTTACAAAAATCAAATTTATTAATAAATATGACCAAATGATATCTAAGGTAAATATGTGGTGTATAAAAATTTATCTATTATAAATAAGTGTTTAATCTTAAGGAACCATCTCATAAGTGAAAAAAATTAATTTTTCATTGCCACTCAGTATTTTCTTACAAACTCATTCAAACCCAAATTTCTTTTTGTGAAATTATTCTCACCATTGATGACTTGCATGATATTGTTATGAAAACATAAAATGAGAAAGCTGAAAATCGTGAAGAGTTTCCTTATAAATTATACAAATGTTAATGGTACAATGTTTTTTTCAAATATTTTACAAAGATATGAATCCAAGTATCTAGGCAGCTAGAATAAGAAATTTTCATACATAAAATAAGTGACCCAATATTATTTTATAACTTATGTACCATCACCACAATTAATGTATGATACAAAGTAATAGATATATACTTCTCATTTCACATTCACCATAAACATTAGTCCTAAAGAGAATGCATTTATTAATAAATAGATACATCTTGATAACATCATTGCATTTTTGGGAGGCATGAAATGGCATCATGAGAAATGAACATAACAATAGTCTTTGAGAAAATTTACAATTAGCTTAGGTGGTCCTTCATCATTTATATTTGAATATCCTTAAGGTTTGGAATTAATTTTATATAGTCATTTAGGATGATTTTTGCATAATATTTAGACTTTTTCCCAACCAATGGTTTCATCTTATAGTAAATTTTTATATTACAATCCATTAGAATAAGATGCTCATTATCTATTTATTTTTGTGTATGTGCTTGATGTAGATGGGTCTGGCTATCATTTTTCAATTCTAAAATCATATATTATTGTTAAGAGTATTTATAATTCCTTGGATGAGCCCACACATCTAGTTAATGCCCATTTTGTTCGTGACTCATTTGTCACAATTATCGAGTTTTATGATATTATTTTAAATACTATGCAATGTATTATACTTTATATGTGGCTTCCAGTTAAATTATTTTATGGAAAAAAAGATCAAAGCTAAAAATAATATTTCATACTCCACCTCTTTAGTTGGAGAAGTATGATTGGAAATGGATATTATATCTTGAGTTTTTTTTTTTAAAGATTTTTTTGAATTTTAAATTATTTTGTCTTATTTATGGTAATATGTTATTTATAATGTTAATGAATTTATAGGATTATTAAATCATTATATTTATATATAAAGTTTAAAATATATTTAATTTTTTTTTGTTTTAATTCATGTTTATTACTTTTTTAATTGGATGTTTTCTAAAAATTACTAATATAGATTAGAGAAAATTCTTATATATTTCTTTTGGGATAGTTCTTCCCATGGAAAAAAAATTCTATAAAGTAATTTGGGAATATTATGGCTTGCTCAAAGAAACTATAGGGTTAAGTCTATTAGACAAGTTGTCAAATATTTGTTTTATGTATCAAATGGATCATTATGACTATTTAAGGAAAAGAACACAACTACTTTACAACTACATTTAAAACATTCTCAAAGTATTCACCTAAAATAAATTTTCATTAAGTCTCTCTTTTGGAAATTTTGTGGGTTTATACTCTCAAACTCTATGAACTATATTTTTTGTGAACCAAATTGATCTTAAATTTCATGGTTCGAGGTTAAGAATAAGTTTTTCTTAAATAATAATGACAAAGAATCTTATCAATATGTTATAGATTATATCCCCACTAAAATGTTGCATAATATTTCAATCATATCTAAATGGTGAAACACCTATGGTGGAGATAATGGATGCATTATGTGTAAATTCCAACACACTTAAACTCATACACTTTGCATGGTCCCTACTTTATCAACACTTACGTCTTTATTGATACCTAGTTCACTTAGGGGTTGGTTAGTAGAAATGTTACTTTTTTGGATACTCTAATAATCTTATGCATTTATGTTAGATATTTATGAAAGTATAATATTCTTAATCTAGGTTCCATGATTTCATCAAACCTTATAGACTAATTTTTTTCTATGGAAGAATAAATTATGAGAGATTGTCCCATGATTCCTAAAACACACATAAAATTGTCATACTTTCAGAGTAGATAATAATATTTCTATTTACAAATAAATAAATGTAGCCATTTTTTATAAATACATTATAGATATTCACTTCTGAACTTATAAAAAATATATTTTTATCTCCAATGTGTTTATGCAGATACAAGTGCAAGGAATAATGTGGCTATATAGGTTGGCCCATATATAAAATTGTATAGATAAATTGAGGAAACCCACCTTTTACATGTTGTCCATGTTCCACACTCCTCACCTTCATAGGAGAACACTTTGAAGCTAGAGGAAAAACATCACCATGACCACTCCTCTTCTTGATGGGAGAATACTTGGAAGCTAAGGGGGGAAGAATCTTACGGTTTGGATCTCACACTTGTGGGGGAAGACTTCCCCAATATTCGCTAAGGCAATGCTTATGATAAGAAATCCCCTTTCTCAGGAATTTTTGGTATATTTGCTTAATTTGTTGATATAAATTTCTCCTTTTTTATAACAAAATTTTTTAGTACCTAATGTGGCAATGACATGGTAGGCTCTGTTATATTGCCAAATTTTTTGGTTAAAACTATGGAATTTTATTTTGTTTATTATATATATATATATATATATATATATATATATATATATATAATATTTTTAATTTGATAGGGTAAAACACTTTTAAAACTAAAGCTATGAATTAAAAAAGTGAGGGTTTTGATAACTAGACCCACATCCAGGTACAACAAAGAGGGTAAAGGATCCCCTGCACAACCAAGAATAGACAGGAGGGATTGAAGGCTCCCCAAACCTTTAACAAGAGAAATAAAGGTAGCCACAACCCTGGTGAAACAAGAGAGCATGAGGGCTTTAAAGATTCCCATAAAAAATTATTTTAAGGGTCCCATAACCTACAAGTAAAGTAAAAAGAGTTTAAAGTCTCTACCAACCTTTAACAAGTAAAGTAAATATCCCCAGGACCTAAACAAGACTAGAGAACATGAGGGTCTTAAAGGTTCCCACAACCAATGGTTTTAAAGGTCCTGTAACTTGAAGAACACAAAAATATTGCTTAACAGTGAATATTAAAGGGCAATCTCCCTTTATTATGTCTTCTTTGAGGGCACTGCAAACCAGGAGATCTTTCGGAGAAGGAGGTCTTCCACCACTAGGTTATTTCTCATAACCTCCATACATTAGAGTTATAGATAATGAGTTTATCATCCCACTAAGATTCACAACCTATCATAACATAGCAAGGAACAAACTACAGATCAACTACAAAAGAAGGTCTTTCACCTCTTGGGTCATTCACACCACTGAGTCACAACAAGTGCGCTAAACCTCCCACTAAGATCCCCAATCTTTAAAAAACATAGCAAGGGAGTTTTAAGGATCCTACAACCTTTAAACATGAAGCATGAGGGTTTTAAAGTACCCAGAACTAGGGGTTTTAAGGATTCCATAATCTTGAGTACACAAAGTTGCTTCAAAATAGTGAGTTTGAAAGGCCTGACACACTTCATCATGTTTATGAGGACACTAATAGATATAAGACATTCTAGATAAGATGGTATTTTACCACTTGAGTCTTCTACCCAACTATCACATAGTAAAATCATAGTGAGTGGGATTTTCCTCCCACTAAGAATCATAAATTTTACAGAGCATAACACAGCTCCCAAAAAGGCTTCATCTATAACTGGTCTAATTCTATGAGACACTTGATGGAACCATGGGTGGACTCTTATAACATCCACTCAAACAATAAAAGGAGGAAATAAAAAAATTTAGTCCTCCTAAATCTATAAAAAGGCCTTCCATTGAGTTTAGATCTTTGAAAATGACAAAATTAACCACATCCAAAAAAATGGATTTTTTTTTCCAAACAAACAAGAAGGGTTAAAACATGGCTTCCTCAGATAGTTATATTGCTTAACAAACTAGGGGAGTGTGTTCCTCTAATACCTATCTTACCCTAGAATAGAAACCTAGATGTGATCCTCCATCATCCACCAAGTCAAAGGACCACAAAAGAACAACTTTACCATATAAGACAAACATGTCAGTGGAGGATGAACTACCTCCCCTAGTATTAGTGTTTTCAAGCCAATTCAAAACATAAGACCAAACTGCACTAGATAGTTTGACATAGTATTCACATCACCACTAAAACATTGGGGTAAGTAGGGTGTAGGGACTTACCAAATCCTGAAAAACCATGTATAGTACAAGTCACCACTAACTCTCCACCCTACTTGGTTCATGACACAAATGGTGTAGATCCTCCAAAGTAGATGTATTCACTATGTATCCTTGGTAAGGACACCAGAAGTGCTCACCATACTATCGAATAAACTCTACCAAACTGTTACTTTCTATCATCTAAGGGAGGGGTGAATGAAAGTCATCATCCATTCTTGAACCCCTTCTGCTACCATTGGCATAGAAAAAAATGCTTCTGGGAGCCTTCCACTTATTAATATGTATGTATGTATGTATATAAATGCATGACATAGTGTTCATTTAATTTATGCAACATGAAATTTAACCCTTGATAATTTTAAATGAGCCACCTTGGCTTAGCTCTTATATTCTTCAAACCTAGATAAGACTTCTCCCTAGTTATTAATTCATAAATTGGGAAGAATAAAATAGTGCATTGAAATTTAAATTATTTTAGTATGCATGTCAAGTGCTTGCTAGATAACTAATATTAGTATTATAATTTTAAAACATGATATTTTATAGGAGAGAGGAACATTAATATTATGGTTTTGATATGTTTGAGTAGGATAAATAACTAATTTGAAAGAGAGTATTGAAATTAATAGGTGACTAATAGAAACTTAGTGTTATGTGTGTGTGTGTGTATACACACACACATATATACATACATACATACATACATACATACATACATACATACATATGTATATATGTATATGTAAATAAACACACACACACACACACACACACACACACACACACACACACACACACACACACACACACACACACACACACACACACACACACACACACACACACACACACAAAAAAAAAAAAAAAAACACACACACACACACATTCTACCTAAAAATAAGGATTAGCCCTTTGTGTTTGAATTAACCATCAATTTATTATTTCTTGATATATGTATCTTCAAGTAGAGGTTCTATTTATTCAATGAATATATTAAAGGTTTTAAATTTATTTTTTCCAATGTCGGTTTAGAATAGGATTAAATAAAAAATAATTTAATAAATCTTTATGTGATTGCATCTTAGGTTGGAAGGGGTAAAAAATTTACTAAACTTGTAAAAAGAAGCATACCTATATTTCCAAATTTTCCTTACATAATTTGCTTCTCTATTATTTTGTTTTCTTGTGTAACTCTTTTTTTATCTTTGTATAAAGAGAGATTTAGGCTACAATAAAAGGTATAAAATTGTAGGAAATAAATATTTCTTTGAAAAGAATTTATCCAAATGAAAATAAAGGGAAACTAACAAGAAATACATAGGGTCTCAAGTTTCACCTTCAAAACATAATCCTTCCACCATTATTTTCCTTTATGTAAATTTTGAAGGGGAACCAACAAGTTATCTATTGGCCCCAAGCTCCTCCTTCAAAAAATATCAAGGAAAGAAACTAAAAACTAATCCATAGGGCCCAAAGTTTTTCTTCTAAATTAGATCATTTATATACCAATTCCTAAATATATCCATAAAACTATATCCAAAAAATAATAATAGGTTAATGTTTTCATAGATAACAACATTTATAACATATCCTAAGGGCCAAGCACTTATCTTTAATCCTAAAACTCTATATTTTTCACAAATAATTGTTCTCCTTTTTCCAAAGTTCTCAAATTCCTACTCTTCCAATATTATGGTATAGCTCATAATAATGAGGAATTTGTAGGTTTATTTCAATTTAATAGAGGAGGGAGGATTTTTTCCATATCTTATTTAAAAGGGACAAGTGTCCTCTATTTTCCTCCTTTCAATGTTTTCTTAGAGAATCTCAATTCTAGATTTGTGCATTTTGGAAACTATCTAGTTGGCCCTACTATCCATGAGGTCTCTTTTTGGGCCAATGAAATGTAAGAAAAAACCACTTTTAGATATTCCCATTTTATTTGAATATAGAAATTTGCAAATTTACATGGAAATGTGTTTTCGTTAAGTACTTATTTGATTATGGAACATTTTAAGGGAATGTTTTCACTAAGGTTTCCACACACTTAATTTCAATGTTGATGAAAATGAACCCAAATTTATTTAATATAATTACAACATTAGTCAAACATGCAACACACAATATGAAACATACATGTAATTAGGGTCCCTTTGAAAATATGGAATCATCTCTACAGGTAAGGTATATGGTTACCTCTTGTCCCTTCTCTTATTTAAATAAAAAAATTTGTTTCACGAACACTAAATTTTCCAATTTAAATATTTAGATAACATCATTATTAAAATAAACACCATACCATCATAAATATTAAACCCTCCTTTCCATTATTCTTTGAATTTTATCATTAGCACATCACTTTTTCCATTTAAAACTTATAATCACATGCACATAGGGTTATATATATCTATTTATGGGTTATGCTCTTCTTAATAGTAGTAACAAGCTACATAACATAGCTAGAGTTGTATATGTACCCAACCTAAATAATTATTATAAATATATATTAGTGAACAAAGAATAATATGAATTAAACATTAAAAGATTAATTAATCATTACCACATATTAACAAAATCATCATAATAAACATATTCATATATGAATACATATCAATAATAATAATAAATGTTATATCAATGCATCATAAATAGGATATCAATAAAACAATCTTGACAACTTATGCAAAATGAAATAGAAGTCAAGGATAGCATGACACTTATTATTTCAAGTATACAATCATTAATATTCATTCCCCTTACTCACTCTCATATGTATCATAGGTCATTTATTAAAATCAAGTTATTTAAAAAAAATTTTACATAAACTACCTTAGTTTCAAAAGGTGGTATTTTACATGTGATTTATTGTTGAGATTTACTAAGCATGCCATCTAAATATATATTTCTTCTATTACATTAGGCATATAATCTAGATATTTTTATAATATTTTATTGGCTGTCAAGAATCATGATTTTTTCTAATGATTTTCATTCAAAATTAAAGGCTCTAATCTTTAGGCTTAGTCAGTGGTATAAGTATGTGTTATTCAATATGTTTAGGAAATTTTACATCATATTTGATTATATTTTAATTGATGATCTATAGTTTGATGAACTCTTATTATGGTTACTTTATGTTTTGTGTTAACTACCTATGTGTTTAAATAAGTTCATTTTTTTGATAAAAACCTAGATTCACTGTTGATTTATGTCACAAAAACTCTATAACCTCTTGTGTATGGATATTTCAAATATTCTAAACCATTCAATAGCTCATATAAAATCTTGATCACTCAGGGAAGGACGATCAACAAGTTTTTGAAGGAAACTTGCTCGATAGAGGAACCATCTTCAATCATGATTAGTAGGGAACATTGGTTCTCTTCCATCTGATTCAGCTATAGATTAATTAACCTTTGGCCCAAACTTCTTGACTCATAAAAGGTAGGCTCGATATCTACCCTTCTGATAAAATATTTTTCATTATTTTTTTGATCTATCTTGAGGACAAAGTAGTGATTCAAAGCCAATCTTGGAGTTTGGATCACCATCCTCTTATTTGAAAATTAAGTAATTTTTAAGGGATGCCTTCCTCACCTCCCACTTTAGTTCTAGTTTTAAATTTACTTTAAGTTGATTGGAAACTCCATAGCAGTGTACCAATAATCAAACCCCACCTCTCTTTCATTTTGCCTTACTACTTATAATATAATCCTTGTCAACATTGACACTTATAATGATCTTTCCATTAAACTCAATCTGGTTATTGGTGATTGTTCATGGTCTTAATCTCTTGATTATGAAGGCTTGTTGTTTCAATGTCACAATTTTTTTGACACTAGTCATTTGAACATGGATTAAAGTAATACTAAAAGGAAGAAGGAAACTTCTTGGTGTAAATATTTCCTCCCCTCCTATATTACCATGTCTGGGGTTGGCTCTGATTGTCATTCCTCAGACTCATCCTTAGATGACCTTAGAATACTTGCCTCAAATGTTAAGTCTACAACTTTAGATACCCTGACTCATTTTTTTAGATATTCCAATGTTTTTTTATCCTCCCCATCTAGAGACTCAAGCGTTTATACTCTTGAAAACCTTAAGGAAATATACTCAATTTAAATTTATCTACCCTTTTCCCAAACACTAAGAAGAAGGGTTGGACTCTTATTTGGAGGAATACCAAGGGAATTTTCATCATTGGCTATGCTTCAAATATTTCCCCCATAAGGTGGGTTTCAATGCTTGTGAAACTTTGAATCTTGGTTACAATTTTATGGGGACTATTTTTTAATGATATCTAGTTCATAGAAGGGGCGGTTTACTCCCTTATTTTGTTATGTTTTTTTTGTTGTTGTTATTTTATATTAAGTGCTTCTTGGGTAACATTTTTGTGTAAATTTTGCATCTATTTCACTATGTTTTATTTTGAAATTATAGATGGTTTTCTCTTGTTGTTCCATTTTTCATGTTATTATTTTCTCTAGTTATGAATAACTTGTAATAGGTTGTGGGGGCCTTTGGAAACCCTCTTTGGCTCTTAGATCTGATCTCAAAAGAGTTTACCCTTGATTAATAAAAAATATTTTTCTATATTTTTAAAGGAAAAAGGTATTGTGGAATTCTACTAGTTAAGTTTTAGAGAAGTTATAAAATTTTAGTTATACTTTATAATATAAATTAATGTAAATAGAGTTTTGAGCATCCAATCAATTTACATGTTTTTAGCTAATGAAATTTAGTTATTTTTATCAACTTATTTATTAAGATGAAAATAATCAAACCAATAGAATCCAAAGCCTCAAATATCTATTTTTACATGTTTAATATTTTATTTATATATTTTCTAGTAGATGCTTAATATATTCAATGGTTAGTCTTCTTAAACATTTTACATATAAATATATAAGTATTGTAATTTTCATGATTGTAATGGTTATAATTTAGAAAAATAATTAGAAAAATACCATTATTATTTTATGTATCACTAATATCATCCTCCCTAAAAATTTTAATGTTGTTACCATGTTATTGGGGATTTGTATATCCAACCGATAGCTATTTTAAACTAGTTGATGGTCAAATTCAAATTCAAATCCTTTGTTCATCCTAATTAACATGGCCATCATCTACTTTGTTAAAAAAATGACAAAACATTTCAATGTTAATCACCTCAATGTTAAAATAAATATTTAATAAATAAGATATTTATAGATATTAATTTTGAAGGGATGCCATAGATTGTAGTGTGAAAAAGGTAGTGGAGAAACCCATTTTTTTAACATGGGTATTATAAGGCATTATTTGGTTTGAATGGCATACATCGGAGGTGGTGAATGGCGAAGGGGTTTATGAAGGAGGATTGTGGAGTCAAATAAAATAATGGGAAACTATCCACCTAAATTATGTTTTATTTGTCTCTCCTTTTAATATATTACATATATGATTATGTTATCATTGAAAATTGATGATAATTAAAAATTCACAAATCAAAATTTTAAATAGTTATTTTTTTGATCCACAATAAATATGCTCGATAACATTGAACTCATAAAATCACATGTTTAAATATTTATTATAATATAATTATTCATAAAAAATAATATTTTAATAAAAAATTTATAAAATTTAAAAAATAAGTATACATAACCACCTAACCTTTATCTTTAATTTAACGAAGATGGATATATTTACTATTTTGTTTCCCTCACCTAATAAAATATCATTGTCATCTTTATTAGTATCATATGTTGTGAAAATTGTTCACAATCACTATTTTTTTTAACCCTATGTTATAAAATTTTCAAACCAACTTTTTCTCGCTACATGTGAAGGAAAAAATGATGTTTGGAAATTTAGTTCAATCAAGTGGATGGGAATCATAAAAGTATATGCATTCCACTAAAATTCAATAATTTCAAGACATTTAATTAAAAAAATATTTGAATTTGGAAAGTCTTTTAATTTAAAATCCACCTCCATGTTTATTAGTTAGGTGTACTTGTCATGGTCAAAATTAGGTTTTTAGTTCTTCATTTTGATTTATTCATGATGAAAATTAAGTTCAAATTAGGTTTTAGTGCTTCATTTTGGGTTATTCATGATGAAAATTTAATATAAATTATGTTATTTAAAAAAAAAATTATTTCAAGTTTTATCAACAAAATTATTATTTTTGAAATAAATTTTAAACAAAATTCACATTTTATGTACAAGTCCATATTTTTACATCAATTTGTCAACTACATTTTTATATTTTATCATGGTAAGGGTATGTTTTTATTTTCATTAGATCCAAAAATTTGATAATGTCATTTGAAAGTTTTATTTTCATAAATTTCTTTGAGGCATTTTAAAAAAATGAGAAACAATAGACTTGCCTTTTAATTGATCTCATATTTTTCATAGATTTCAATAAGGATTTATGAATATATGAAGCATCATTAAGAACATTATTTTCTTTGAGTTAATCTATTAACACGATTCAAATATCATTTATATGATTTCAAAAGTGATTATAGATTTATTAACAATTTTTATGGTTAAAGTACGTTTAGCAATGCTTTGATAGATCCATTAATTTGATAGCATCATTTAAATACCCTTTTTACATAAATTTATTTTAGATACCTTTTCAAATTAATAAACATTTTAATTTCTATTTGTTCAATCTCACATTTTACAAGAATGTTGATTTGGGATTTTGAATCCTTTAAAACTCATTAAAAAAACTCTTTCCTTTAAGAATATATATTAACATGAGTCACTTGTATTTTGTATAATTCCAATTGTTGTTTTTCATGGTCAAGGTATGTTTGGTAGTGCTTCATTAGACCCAACAATTTCATAGAATTGTTAAAAAACCCTATTTTTTCATAGATAATTTGAGGTGTTTTTTAAAAATAATAAACTATTTATGTTCCTTGTGTTTCTTATTATATTGGTTTAATTGAAAGCATTATTTTTCTAGATTTCATAGTGTTTTATGGAGATTAGGGGTTATCCAAAATTTTAGAAAATGAAACTGTGTTAGTTATAAAAATGTTTTTCTTTACAAAATACCCAATACAATTTGATCGATGAAATGAATTTCTTAAGAGCCATAATTATTGAAAAGAATTGATCACTACTTCATTAGGGCCTTCCCACAACATAGAAACAAGATATTTGTTGCACTATCTATTATCATTGTCCCTGACTTTGTTCAATTCTATCTAATACATGTTTTAATATACGGTGGAACATCATATGGTTCAACTATTTTAAGAAAATTTTATACTATTGTTCTATTGCACATGGTGCTTCGTTAAAAAGTGTTTTCCCTAACTCAGTTAGATTTCTACAAACTCTTATTTGATATTGAAAATGTTGAACCAGACATTGGAAGTTCAAATTTATTCATATCTCAAATAAATCTCTTGAATATGCATTGATTCCTCCTATAAATCAAACTGATCTTTAAAAAAATCTATTGAAAATAGTCTAGACTTTAATAATACATAAATCACAAGACCTGACATTATAAAAAAATAACAATTGATACTGGTAATATATCAAACCAAACATTGAAAGTTAAAATTTATTCATATCTCAAACAAAACTCCTGAATACACATTAATTCTTCCTATAAGTCAAACCAAACTTAAAAAAAATGATTTTAAATAACCTACACTTAAACAATACATATATCATAAAGTCTAACATTACAAAACAACAACAATTGATATCGATAATATTAAACAACAAAAACAATCTTTTACAATAATTTTAAGTTTAGAAAACGGTCAAAATTTTCCTCCTATCTCTTTCTAACAAATTGTAAAAATACATGATGTATGGTGTGTATATTCATACAAGTTAAGGGGGAAAAAAAGTCTATTCTCCATTTCACTTTGACTCCACTGCTTTTGCGAGGAAAGAACCATAAAACACGAGGAAAGTAGGAAACAAAGTCTCTTTAAATTTCTTATACGTCATTATGTCGGTTTAGGTCAATACAGTTGACATTATCAGCTCAAATTCGTAGGTTCACAGACGTGTTTTCTAATAATATCTGTTTTTTGGTCCAGTCACTCAATGTAACCTATGCTACGGAAATTGTGGAGAAGCTTCTTTGGGCACCGTCGTCGGTAGTTTTTTTGTCCCTCGCAAAATTGTAAATTTTCGTCGAAAGTATCACTTTAGAATGGAAATCAATAACTTACTATTAAATCAGACAATTTCTTTGTAATCAATGGCGTGAATGCATCTTGTCAAACAACCGCGTTAGATTCTTTGGGAATGTTGAATCGAAACTTATAATCTATCGAATTCAACCTTTTTTTAAACCTGTGTTGATTCCTTCACTCAATGCTTACTACTTAGACGTTAGAAGTTTCTTTTGAAAGTAATCTTCACACACTCGTTTATTCATACAATTTTATTATTGTAATAGCATTTCCACACCTAAGCTGCATCGCGCGCACCACACAAGCGGATGAAATGGATGAAATTAATTTAAGGAATTCTAATTATCGCCACAGAAGCGAAGGAATGGGTGGAATTACTGTAGAGAATTCAAATTTTACTAGTGTTTCTTTTTTAATAATTAATGAAGGATATAAATATAATTAGTTTTTTTCCTTAAATGAAAGATATTTAATTAAGTTTTTGTTTTTTTTTCTAAAATTGGTGGTCCGGAAGCACGCTACTTCACAATGATAGAAGGCATTAAATTTTTTTTACGATTAAAATAGATAAAAATCGTTTATAAGAAATAAGTTATAAGAAAAATTCTAAAATTAAAGAGGTCTATATCTTGAGGATTGCTTTCGCTAGACATCAGGGAAGGTTTTTCTTACACGTGTGGGGTCCCAACTATCATTGGGCATTATTAATATCTCATTTTATAGTATTTAGTTATAAATAAGTGAAATTGCCATGTCAAGATGAAAGAACTTATTTGTATGAGGTAGGATTATCTATCAATGTAAGGTTTTAAACAACAATACATTCCAGTTCATGTACTAAAAAGATTAAGGAGAATCTCAACCACCACGTTGAAAAAGTAGAGGTGAGCAACAACATGATAGAAACCATCAATGTCAATTATGAAAATGATCCCTAAAATAGCTTCATCATTGTTCCTTCCACCATCTTTTAAGTGGCCTCCCTTAAAAGTGAAGAGGGTAGAACACAAGCAATAATACATACTACAATGTTGAAAAAGGTTCGGAAGATGTGGTACTCTTATATTTTGATAGATACGAATGTGTGATGAAGATGTTTGGGAATATAAAACACTTCTATATCTTATTATTTAGTTGTAATAACATTCAACCCACCATAAATGACATTATGGTATACACTTTTATATAAGTAAGATGTGGAACACATAATTGCTCTTTTTATATTGTCATTAATAAAAAATAAAATTTCAATTTTTAATGTATTGATATTTAATAAATAAATAAATTATTTCTTAACAAAGAAGAAATAGTGTGATTATTAGAGATTTCTTTGGATTTCATTTTTTCCTATTGTTTCTTTTAGAGATTCTATATTATTATTGTGAATGTATTTTCTTTGGATATTTTCACAAATCATTTTCCTAGTGTTTTCATTATAGATTTATTTAATTTTTTTCTAAAAAATATTTTTGGTAAAGTGTTTATGATTGTTTCTTTCTTCTTGATAATGTTTTTGTATGTAATTATATTAAAATTAAAGTAATTTAAAAATTAAGAATTAAATTATAAAATTTTATACCCATATCGTTTAATTAATAAGAGGTCTCACATATTTATCTTATTCTTCCTTGTTAGCTAGCTTGAATATATGTAATTATTGTTTCAATAAATTAAATTAGTTTAGGTGAAAGGGGGATGTTAACATTTCAATTAAATCAATTTACATACAAAGGATATAGTATAAGGATATAGGTTTTTGTTTACCAGTAAGGAACCTATATTAATTTTAGACTAAGACACACTTTATAAATAATTCTATTAGTTTATGGATAAAAAGAATTTAGTAAAAGATATAAGTTGATTTTGAGGAAATAAATCAATTTTATGACAAACAAGACATTAATAGGGATTTAAATTAATTTTGAATTAAACAATATCAATTTTAGTTAATTAGATGACAAAATTAAAATTAGTAATATAATTATATTAATTTATAGATAAAGAATAAAAAAGCTAATTAATATATTATAATATATAAACTAAAAAATTAAATATAATTATTATAATTGAACATAAGTATATTAATTAAAACATTTATACAAAATTAAATGATATATTTTCAAAATAAAAATATGTAATCCTTGAAATAAGATTTTTACCTAATTAAGATGAAGTTGATTTTTTTAGTTTCCATTAATATTGTAGTGAGTGAGTCCATATGGATTTCATAGTTTAAGAATGTAATAAATAATAATATTTATAATATAAAAAATGATGCATTTATTTTTTATGGCTCCAAAAAATATATCTAAAAGTGATTGGTCATTTTGACATATCCATGTATTGTTCTAATTCATATTCTATGTAGTTATCTATATAGGAGTTTCGACAAATCCATGTATTATTCTAATTCATACTCTATGTAGTTGCCTATATAAGAGGTGTGCCTATAATATCATGTCTTTAGTGTTGTTGTAATATCTAAGAATATGGTGTGAGTTGTTAAATAATAATTAAGAAGAATCAAGGGATGCTAGAAAATAAAATATTCTATAATTTGTTAAAAAAATCTTCATGTTCATTCATGGATCCCAAAAAATAATATATTATAAATATATATTACATTTTATATTTTGAGCTACATTATAATCTATATATATTTTAAAATTAAAATTATAGAATAATTACATATATTTTAAAAAATATTGATGATAAATAATTTTTGTAATTGATAATTACTCTTAAAAAATATATATTATATAAAATTAAACATATATTGTATAAAATCACACATTACTCAATGTTGGCCATATTTATTTTTATTATTATTGGTAAAGGATAGGTTTTTTTTAACAAAGGACCCATACCCTAGAAGAAAAACAATCAAGAAATATTTAAACATGCCTAGATTTACAATAAAAATAGCTATTCTAAAACACCCTATAAATGAAACAAAGAAAAGAAAAAAAAAGGGGCCTAAAAGCTTAGATAAATGCAACTAATAACATGGAAATACTTGAAGGTAAAAACATCTCTAAGCCATCATCAATGACCCACCCATACCACTATAGGATCTGAGGATCATATTGAGAGGTTTCAATTCCTTCTTGCCTCTCCATTTCTTTCTATTGTTGACAAATGTCCAATCTCTTCCTTCTCTTGAGTTTGCATATATAGGAATGGAGACATATAATGTATCAATGGAAATATGAATTTTCTAAGAAATTCTTTCTACCATCTGCTCACTAGAATGTATAGTGGTGTCATTTCTTTGCAAATTTGGATTTATCTTAAAATTGGTCCCTTCTAAATTAGGACTCTTCTCCACCATCTGTCTTAAGATTTACTCCTCTATTGAGTTGCTTCTAGATTGTAGATCTGCCAAACTTCCTTCATTGAAATGTTTTCATTTTCATGTTGTTCAAGATCAACAACTTCCACTATCAAGATATCATGATCTTTATTTTTTCACCAAAAATCCCCTATTTTTTTCTAAACAACTTGACAAGAGCCTATTAAATACCCTATGGAAAATGATGTCCACATCTGATGGATAGTCCTTCATAATCATTAATTTGAGATAAAGAAAGATCCTAAACTTTTAGTTCTATGTTGGCCATATCTATTAAATTTTTTAAAATTTTCTATTTTAACAAACAATCAATAATTTTTTTTTAATTGCAAACACATATATTGAAAAAATATTCTATCATCACATAACGAGCTAAAATTATTAAAAAGTTGACATGTTTGTCATTATCATATTTCATGAATTAAAAATTTAGAGATTTTAAATTCTTGTATCCATTTATATTATTAGTGAAATGAAAAATAATGATATTAAATTATAGAAAAGTTGATCTATTTGTCATTACCACATTTCATATATTGAAAATTTAGAGATGTTAAATTCTTATACTCATTTATATTATTAATGAAATGAAAAATAATTTTAAATGCATAGGGACACCATCAATGTATTTACAAATATGGATTTTATGGGTTTCTTAATCAGGGTAAAGAATTCCAATCTTTAAAGTATAAATTTGGATGTAGAAAATAAATATTGGGGTATTTGATTCAATTTCAATACTATAACAAAAATTGATTGCGTAAATATTGAAGAGGCCAAGAATTATATCTTGAATATTTGATATGTGTATTAGATAAATTGGCTTAAAAAATGTTAAATTTTCATATGGGGATGGTACTAAAGTATACATTGGTCACACCCCACAATCTTGCCAAATAGGGAATTGTATATGACATTTAAAGCTAATCAATAAATTTGATAACATATCTAGATTCTTCATCACAAGATTGAATCTTAAAAATTCATTTTCCTTGAAATAATTTATTCATAATTGACAACATCCTTCTTTGTCTAGAATAACTCCTTTGGTCATCTTTTTAAATACATTTATCCATGTCATCATTTTGAAGCACAGTATCTTTAAATTCCATTGTATTAGATAATATTGATAACAAATAATAAGATGATTTTCACAAATTGAACAAAAATAAAACTTATAAAAATATATATTTAATATTAATCTACACCCACCCACACACATTTAATATATTTCATTGGGAATAATAAGAGAGAGTTATATATCAAAATTAAAAATCAATCAAATAATTTTAATTTTAAAATTAAAATAAAATAATATTAAAATAGTGTTTAATTCATTAATAAATATTTTAAAAAGGAAAATATTTAAAATTAATCAATTAATTTACATTGTAAAAATATTTAACAATTAAAAAATTAAAAATTGGCGACACAAACTTGAAAGAGTTTCAGCCAAGATCACTAGATCAAAAAACGGACATGGTGAAGTGATGATGCGAGTCAAACAAACATACATCACACAACTAAAATCAATTTAAACCACCCATGAGAGAATATTATAAAATCTATAGAGAAAACAATGAATACTCCATTTAAATCTAGATTGATAATACAATAGCCTAGTGAAGAGGAATATATAGAAAGAGTAGGGGGATGTAACTCAAGTTATAAGTCACAATGGGATTGAGTGCAAATCACTATGGAACTTATAGGAAAACTTACATTGACACTCAGTTTAACTCTAGGTGAAACACTTGGTAGAACTCATCCTCTCACCCACTTGACCTCTTTGTTACACCTAAGTAAGCTAAAGCTAAAATGTGTAGGGATAATCCATTTAATAAATAAATAAAATAATAAATATCCTACAACAAGACCCCCCTCAAGTGTAGCTTAGGTGGGCAAAAAATAAAAAAATGGGTCCCGACAACAAGGCTTGATGAGGTACCCAATTAAAATTCAATTCTTAAAAAGTGAAATAAAAGGAGAAAACCCAATGGGAAAAATTACCATCTCTAAAAAAAGAGACAAAGAAAAGATGTTAGGACTATAAATCCCACATCAACACCCCCCTTAAGCATAACTCAAGTGGGATAGATAATTAGGTCCCAATAATGAGGCTTAATAAGGTACCCAAGCGCATAGAGATGATCCTAATATCCTAAAAAATATGAAGGATGATGCTTCCACAATGAAGAGAAAGAAGGTAAGCAGAAAATGTCGCATGGAAAATTCTATAGTAGGTCCCTCTGCAATAAATATTATCTCTTATTTTTGAAAGGAAAAAACCCCAAGCTATAAAACTATTAAATTCCAACTCAAGTGGAAAGCATATAGGAATCAGGATGTAGGTTTCTTGAAAATGCTTAAAAGTCTCCCTACTAGTACTCAAATGTACCAAAGTCTAATAAAAAATCACAAGTGTAATTTTAGAATATGGAAATGAGGAAGCATATAATGAAGGGGATAAAATAAGAGGGTTTATAAGTACCATCATTACAACCAAAGAAGAAGAGTGTCATGGAAAATTCATTAAAGGATTATCTATGAGAAGAGGAGATCAAGGCTAAAAAATTATTAAAATTAAAGATTAGTCTACTAATAAAGTTCTTAGATCTATAAGATGAATGTCCATAGGAACATTAGTCATCAATACTCTCAATGTGTGTACTCTTATTAGAATCAGTAAAGTCCTCTAAAATGTAAGTCTATGAAGGCTCTAGAATAGTAACAATCTACATAAGAAGAGATGTATATTCTACAATGAGATAACTAAGGTCTAGCATAATCTCATCCTATAGTGAGCCTTTGATAAAAGGAAGAACAATGTCTACTATGGATGCATCATGATAAGAAATAAAAGTAGGAAGAGAGAGAGAGAGTACAATAGTCTTAGAAGATATAATAGGAAGAGGAGAAGGTCTGATGTAGGTCATAGTATGATCCCTAAAAAGACTCTAAAGAGTGCTCCAAATAGTGAAGGGACAATTTATGTACTCCACATGGTGGTGTAAATCCAATGAAACATGCAACAACAAGTGATCACATATATAGTCACAAGAGTTGGCTTAATCATTGTATTAACCTAGGTAACTAGGAATAAGAATCTAGCCATATGAGAATAGAATAAAAACTTGATTTATGAGTTAAAATTCTATGTACACATGACATAAAGCATAATTGGTCTTCCCAAGAAGGACCACTGGTGTCAACTCAACCATCCTCTTATAGAATCTCTCAAATGGAGTAATCATGATTGAGAAAAGACACCAAGGAAGTGAAAGACTACATATTATAAACTAAAATGAACCTTTGAATCATGTTCATGAATGGGACATCAAACATAGTTGAAAATGCATCCAAGTGAGAAATCAGTGATGGATTGATGAGGTAGAATACACCCTTAGAATGGGGATGTTAGACATAGCTTAAAATGCATCCACGTGTGAGACATTGGAGGATGAAGCACAATTCATATATTAGTAGGGCCCATAAGATAGGTAACCCCCTAAATATGGCACTCTATAAATTTAGTGCATTTATAATACAAATGTGAATGATGGAATGAGAATGAAAAATAAAGCAATTTTGGAAAAAGCTGACACTTCATTCTGAGTTATCAATCAAAAGTTATGGCTAGTAATATTTCCCATCATTAAAGACCTATTTAATGAAATTGAATTTAAAAGTTTAAAAGGCTTGACCAAAAAAATGGTAATGTATCCTTCCATCACTCATTGGAACCAAAACTGAACCGTGGACCTCCTCAAGTCAACCAAAGTTAAAAATACCTATTCAACACATGTTTACATGCACTTTAATGGAAAAAAATTATATAAGGTGTTTTAATTAAAAAATTAAATCTATTTTTAAAAATATTAAAAAATTATTTAAAATTTTAATTGTATTAGGGCAAAACATAGGGTTAGCTTTGACTTTACAAGGAGAAAGGAAAAAAAACACTGCCAAGGTAGAATGCAAGTTGAGGATCTAAAAATTAACAACTTTGGGTACCACCATGGGAGAAACTCAAAAGAAACCTAGTTTTCCATATTCCATATGTAAGGTTTTATCAAACCAAATTTTCCATTGGAGATGAGAATCTTGACAAGGGAGGATGCATCACTAGGTTTGATGAAAAAGGCTTAGATCATAACTTGTGCTCCTCAGATGACCTCCTCTTATATTCGATCTGAGAATCATCAATAATAATCCCACCATAGACTAATAATGGTGAATAACTCGATGAGGATATTTTCCATCATACATTAGGCCTTTGATCAGCTTTGGATCCTCAAAACATTGCCATAAGGGTGTAAAGGTGGATGATGAGATTAGAGTGCAACACATAGTGAATAGAAGATGACTTAATGAAAGGTTGAGTTTGCATTTAACTCACACCAAATCCTTTACATATGCATAAAATATCATAAACCATGTAGGAGAGTGGTTTTACCTCATTGGATCCCTAGTGGGATTAAGAATACATAGTGAGAGACAATCCCAATGCTCTATATTCATTGGCATAGATGAGGCTATTGACATTCTATTTTGATAGAAAGCCTATAAGAAATAATATGGCTAGGCTATGGCTTGATGCCAATGTGGAGTGATGGCAATGTTTATGCCTTCTTTCAAATCTCTAAGCAATTGTTGACTAGATTGAAACTAGTTTATAGGTACACTAAGCATGGAAGGACTACATAGGTAATAATTGAGACTAGATTAATGTGTACGTATTTACCATTGTTGGACGTTGTCATAGAATCACCATGTATAGACTCCCTACTCTCCCTTGTTATGATGTTTGCTCATTAATTAAAGTAGATCCAAAAAAAAGATGGCAATGGATAGGTCATAGAAAATATTAAAATCTATGAGTAGGCTATAGAAACAACTAGGATGTATAAACCCTAAAATAATAAGGCATGAATGCAAACCGTATCTTCACCAATAACTTACAATAAAAAAAACTCCTACAATAATCTCAAGATTTTTAAAATATCTTAACAAAAAAGAAAACTAGATGACTACTTACCAGATTGGCACTCTGATACCATGAAAGAGTTGTAGTCAGGATCACCATATCAATGAATGGCCATGGTTAAGTGATCATGTGAATAAATCAAACATACATCACACAACTAGATGTAATTGAAACCACCCATGAGATGATATTGTAAAATAATTAGAGAAAACAAGAATATTCCACATAAATCTAGATTGATATTACAATAACATAGTGAATAGGAATATATAGGAGTAGGGGAAGTTAACTCAGAGGAGAAATCATAGTGGAGCTGAGTGTAACTCATATTAGAAATTATATGAGAGATCTCAATGGCACTCAGTTGAACTCTAGGTGTAACTCACCTTCTCACCAACTTGACCTCTTTGTTGCACCCATAAACTAAAACTAAAATGTGTAGGGATAATCCATTTAATAAATAAATAGAATAATAAATCTCCTATGCCAACAAAACTTGACACTATTTATTTCCAGATTGAGATGCACGGTAAAAAATAAACTTATTTTAGCAATGTAACTTCAAGCCAAATGGTGGCATGAATTTTTGCATATATAGAAGTGATAGAATTTCAACATATCCAATAGTTTTTTTCATCAAAAAAAAATGATTCCCAATTTTTATTACCACACTAATAGAGGCTCAAAGAAGATATTCAACCTCAAACTGATTCGACCCTTAAAAAAACACTAGCCTACCTCAATCTTCCCAAAGGACTTATTGTGAGACATTGCACCTGTTGACTGAATATGCCATTTTTATGTATCTGATATCTTTACAACTTTTATATCCCTTCCCCATTTTTTGATTATTTTTATAGTGATAGAAAACAAACACCAATGTAATCAAAATTAATATAGAAATATTTCCCACTATGATTTCAATAATGACATTTATGCTTCGATCTAAATTTTTAGGTCTCAATTCTAGTGTAGCAACAACTATTGGCTACATTAGTGAACTCTAGAATCCAAATCTAAATTCCTTTCAAGTGAAAACGTTTCTCTAAAGTAACATTAAATAATATATTAGAGATAGGCTAAAAAAATTAACTTTTTTGTGCTGGATGAGTTAGACTATTAATTCAAGCATGTAATGTAACTAATATATCAATAAAATTGGCTTGTAATCTAAATTATACACCACATGAAATTAAACTAAAATAAGGAAAAAATTGGATACTTCATCTATCATAATCCATGCTCACACCACTATCACTTATGTTACATGAAGGTAATATTTTTAATATTTATAATAGTCTCAATGATCAATATGTTAAGCATTTGTAGGTTTAATGTTCAAATCTACTAACCTATAAAAATCTCTCATAATTTGTAACTCAAATCTTGATAATTTTCTTGAACAAAAATTAATGGTAAAATGGAACAAAATTCTACAAGGCATATCAACGCCTATTTATTTATTAAATATTATTTTTGGAACTGAAATCACCAAACCCTAAAATTACAGGGCATTAGAAGGTTTTGTTTGCACTGATTTCAATGTAACATGGAAGGGAATGAGATGGAGAAGATAAATATAATATATAAGAGGGAGTAGGAGAGAGTAACATGTGTTTGGTATTAAAATGCACAGCATCCTCCTATACTACTACAACGTAACTACCCAAATAACAATGAAATGTAAAAAAAATCCCATAAAACTTATATCAACATGCAAACTTCAGTAATAAAAGGCTATAAAAATGATTAAAAAGTGTTAAAAATAAATTTAGAATAAGAAAATTTTCTCTATGAAATTGATGATGAGTGCTCCAGAATAATGTTAATGAAGGGATTGTGATCAACATCTAAATGTTATCTATGGTTTTATGGTCTTCAAAACATCCTTTAGCAGGCCATGGTTAGTTTGGAGGATGATTTTAAGGTGTTTTTATAAAATAATAGCAAGTTGGTTGTCCCTAACTAACTTTCAATCCCATTTTTTAGTATTGTTTGAGTAGCTCCAACAATGATGATAATGCATCTCAAATATATATCATCTGATTAGAACATGCAAGAGGTTAAAATTGGCTGAAATAAAAAGATAAAATTTATTAAAAAAATAAATAATTTTCTCCACAGACATAAAGAAAAAATAAACAAAGTAAATAAATACCCAAAACTATGGTTCACTACAATAACCAATTGTACCTCTCAATAGGCAACACTGACATTATTTATTTTAAATTTTGGATTGAATTTTTAGAAGAGTTGTGCACGGTTCATAGAGCATCAATACATGCACATGGTTTTTTAATTAGACAATAGACATAACTTGTAAGATTGGCTGATCTTTTCATGTGTAAAATTATGATCTATAATGCAATGCTTAAAATCCAAAAGGTGACAATTCCATGATTGGAACATGATTAGATAGGAAGATATGATTTTTTTTAATTTATTTATTTCCATAGGTCAGATATATCCATGGCAGTTCGATTTTATAGTTATGATGTCTTGCAATTAATATTACTTTGTTCTTGGCAATAAGTATGGAAGGAAAACATCTAAGAAGAATATGCTTAAATAACACTAAGATAATATTCTAATATTTATATAGAAAACATTATGTTACCTTTTAAAATTGTTAAAATTAGATTGTGTGTGTGTGTGTGTGTGTGTGTGTGTGTGTGTGTGTGTGTGTGTGTGTGTGTGTGTGTGTGTGTGTGTGTGTGTGTGTGTGTGTGCGTGCATGCATGTGTGTGTGTGTGTGTGTTGAATGGAAATGCATTAATGAAAATTGATTCCTTTAGCTATGACAGAGATAAATAAAGATCTAAAATAATGTTAATTTTTTTTGAAAATAAAAAAAGAAATAATGATTTTTTTTTCTAGATAAAATCAATAAACACCTTTAATTCTAGATGGGATGATTGTATTTTATGTGTAACTTTCAAATTTTGGTTTCAATTATAAATTTCTAACTTTCTTCCAAAGTTTTAATTTTTGTTATTGGTTTACAGTAAATATAAAAAATGATAATTTTTATAAATTGTATTCATTTAATAACAAATAAATATAGTTATTAGAGACTTAGAATTTAAATTCTAGTTAGTTTAATTGAATTTTTTTTGGTATTTTTTCAAAGTAAAAATGTGTTTAAACTATCTCTCTCTCTCTCTCTCACTCACACACACGTATATGTATCACTCACACAGATACACACACACACACACACACACACACACACACACACACACACACGTTTATAACTATATAATATTAATATTAATAGTATATACTATCAAATACATTGTTTTATCGATTAATACAAGTTTATAACTATATAAAGTTAATATTAATTGTATATAATATCATATACATACTTTTATCTATTAATACAAATTTATAACTATATAATATTAATATTATAATATCATATACCTAATTTTATCTATTCTCTGCTAGGAGAGGAGTATCATTCAAGTTTTGATTGTTTTATCCTTTTTTTCCATTGTATAAAGGATGGATCCCTCTAAAAACTCACATTTGTTAATAAAAACAAATATCAGATACATATTTCTATATTATTATTTAACTTATATAGTTTTATATTGATAATTATAATATAGATATATATCTTATTGGGATTAAATCCTTAAGGAACTCCCATACAACACATTTTATCAAGAGGTGAGACAACAAATATAATCTTAAAGATCTTTTATGGGAAAATTTTGAAGATTTTACATTTGGTCATATGATCTATGATATCATAAAGGGTGCATCTATGTATTAGATTCTAGTGATTTATGATATATTATCTTATTAAAGGCACATTGACCCTTTATTCTAATCATCCAAGGGTTAAAAATTTCGACACTAAATTCTACCAATTACATTTTTGGATTGGTATACATAGAGACATAGCAAATCTTTTTTCTAAATGTTTTGAATGTTATTCCATAAAGAAATAACATCCACATCCAAAAAGAATCATTTATTCACATGAGATCCATAGTGAAAATAGAACACCATTTCCATGTAATTTATTGTTACTCTCCTTATGTTAACTTATCATCATGTTGCTATCATGGTGATAATGTATAAGTTTACTAAGGTAGCACACTTGTCACCATGAAAACCACTTAAAATGTAATGGAAGTGGATGGAGTCTTTCTATATGGCATAGTTAGAATGTACGATATACTTTGAAATATCATCTCTAACTTGAATCCCATAAATATCGTTAAATTTTGGACAACTTTACAAAAACACGAGGAAAGTTTTTGAATTGGTATTTTTTATCATTGACAAGGTTTTCATGTGTGTGTGACGATGAAACACGAGGAAAGTTTTTCAACAGGTAGGAAAGGAGGCTTTGGATTTATTATACGTCATTCTGTCGGTTTAGGTCTAACAAAATTCACATTATCAGGGCAAATTCGTGGATTCGCAGGCGTGTTTTTAAAAAAATATCTTTTGAGGAAGCTATGCTACGGAAATTGTTATGAAGTTTCTTTGGGCACCATTTTTTTCTTTTTTTAAAAGTATTTTCAAAATTATAAATCTTCGTTGGAAGTGTCAGTTTTGAAAGGAAATTAATAATTTAGAAGTAAATCAGACAATTGCTTTGAGTTCGCTTGCTTTACACAGCGTGAATGCATTTTGTCAAACACCCGCGTTAGAAAAGGCTTGGTTACAAATCGGGACACGTTAGATTCTTCGGAAATGTTGAAACAAAGCTTATCACCGATTTCAATCCGTGCTTGGCAATTTCGTAACGTTTTGTCGTAGAGACCGTTTTTTTTCTTTCCCTTCTATGTTGATTCCTTCTTCAGGAAATCTGTAAATGCTCTGAGGTTAGAAGCTTCTTTTGACAGTAGCCTTCGCACAGTCGTTTATTTATACAAATTGAAAGCATATAAACACAACCACAACGATATCAAATAGTATCTGGATTCATCATTTATCGCTTCTGTAGCTCTTTTGCTAGATTGACGAGTGTAGACATGGAAACTTCTGCTGACAACGTTATGCGAAAGCGTTACAAAGAGGATAAAAATCTTTACAATTTTCACAGTGGCGATTATCATGATGATCAATATGTAGACAAACGTCTGCGCTTCCAATTTTTATCCGAAATCGTGTGCCCAGATCATAAGGCTCGTCTGAACAGTGTGCAAGATGAATTGGTACAGCATGTGCCGGAGACACTTCACGAAGAAATAAGCGGGAGTTCTGAAATATTGTCCACCATTACTGCTGGAATAATCAGGTCGAAAAATATTGTTCATTAGTGGAGGAAGAGTTTGGGGGTGAGGCTGCGGAAAGTGTGAGAACATATGAGTTTCTTGGGAGAGCTACAGATGACGAACTGGGAATAACTTAAAACACTGTCAAGTCTAGAGAAGAAAATGACGGGCTAAACAATTTACAGAATATTTTGAGCGATTTGTTCGAGAGCTCCTCGACGGAGACCACGTCCATGGTGAAGAATCTACTGTTGTTTCAGCCATTTCTAAGCCATTGCTATTCGTATAATTATAAAGATTATGGGGAATACAGCGGCGCTGTTTGTGAAACAGAGCAATGGATAGGTGATGAGTGGGATTTGGGTGATAACTTGTTCCCGTTTTTGAACTCAATGTAAATAGATCTCATCTCTAAGTAGATGTTCTTTGTACTGATTAGTTTTGGCTCTCAAATAGCACACCCATGCTGCAATGGGCACGCCGCAGAAGGGGTTAAAAAAAAGGATGCAATTACTGTAGGGAATTCACAAATATAGAAGTGTTTGTTTTTAAAAAATAATAATAATAATTCATTACGGATTTATATGCAATTTTTTATAGTTTCGTTTTGTTTTCTATTTGTTTTTTTAATAATAATTATTCTTTTAATAAATGGAAGGGTCCCAGAAGCGTTCTTTCCTGCACCAATGGTAGCGGATGGGGTTCGGGAATGGATGATGACTTTCATCCACCCCTCCCTTGGACGGCAGAAAACAACGGTTTGGCAGAGTTTGTTCGACAGTCTGGTGAGCACTTTGGCGACCTTACCAAGGATACAGGGTCAATACGTCTGCTTTGGAGGATGTACACCAATTGTGTCACGAACCAAGCAGGGTGGAGAATTAATGGCGACTTGTACTGCACATGGTTTTCAGGATTTGGTAAGTCCCTACCCCCTACGTTGCCCCAGTGTTTTGGTGGTGGTGTGACGATTATGTCAAACTATCCGGCGGGGTTTGGTCTTGTGATTTGAATGGGATTGAAAACACTCATAACAGGGGAGGTAGTTGGTCCTCGAGTGGGATGTTCATCTTATATGGTAAGGTTGTTCTTTTGTGGTCCTTTGACTCGGTGGATGGTGGAGGATCGCACTCCAGGATTTTATTTTAGGGTAAAATAGGTATTAGAGGAACCCATTCTCTTGGTTTGTTAAGCGGTATGGTTATTAATGGAAGCTATGTTTTAACCCTTCTTGTTTGGTTGAAAAATAAAAAAAATCAGTTTTTTTTTTTTTTTGACGTGATTACTTTGGTTTTTTTCAAAGATCTAAACTCTATGGAAGACCTTTTGCTGGATTTAGAAGGACTCAACTTTTTTGTTGCCTCCGTTTGTTGTTTAATAGTGGATGTTAGAGGAATCCACCCACGAATCCATCAAACGTTTCACAGAATCAGACTGGTTATGGATGAAGCCTTTTTGGGGGCTGTGTTATGCTCTATAAAATCTATGAATCTTAGTGGAAGGAAAAGTCCACTCACTATGATTTGGCTATGTGGTGGTTGGGCAGAAGACTCAGGGGGCAGAAGACCATCTTCAAAAGGTCTTCTATCTGGCAGTGTCCTTAGAAACAATATAACAAAGGGTGTCAGCGCTTTCAAACTCACTATTTTGAAGCATCTTTGTGTATTCAAGATTATGCGATCCTTAAAACCCCTGGTTGTGGGTACCTTGAAACCCTCATGCTTCATGCTTAAACGCTGTGGGAGCCTTAAAACCCCCTTGCTATGCTTTGTAAAGATTGGGGATCTTAGTGGGAGGTTTAGCCCACTTGCTGTGACTCAGCAGTGTGAATGACCCAGGAGGCAGAAGACCTTTTTTGTTGATTTGTAGTTTGTTGATTGCTATGTTATGCTAGGTTGTGAATGTTAGTGGGATGATAAACTCATTCTCTGTAACTCTATTGTATGGAGGTTATGCAAAAGAACCTGGCAGTGGAAGACCTTCTCTGAAAGATCTTCTGGTTTGTAGTGCCCTCAAAGAAGACATGACAAAGGGAGATTGATCTTAAATATGAAGCTCAACATGAAGAGGAATGCAAAAAAAAACCATCAATGGAAGAGAGGATGGTTAAGGTTTTAGAGGGAAGAAATGAAAGTTTCAAAGTTGACATCCCAGATTATAAAGTTCAAAAAGCATAGGAATGCAAACAAAAACCATCAATGAAAAAGTGGATGATTAGGGATTTCACCCAAGGTTGTATAGATTAATATAGTTATGAGTGTCATTATTTTCTAAAATAGAAATAATCACTATTTTAGCCTTCTTTACCTGATTGAGAGCATATTATTGTGTTTTTTTTAAAATTATTTGGTTATGGTATAATAATACTTGATTAAATCTATTAGTTTGATAACATCATTTAAATAAATTCATTTGAGACATTTTTTCAAGCTCATAAACATTTGATTTTCCATTTACTCAATCTCACTTTTACATATTATTTTGATAGCATCATTTACATAAATTCATTTGAGACATTTTTTCAAACTCATAAACATTTGATTTTCCATTTACTCAATCTCACTTTTACATAAATTTTGATTAGGGTTTTTGAATCCTTTAAGTCTCGTCAAGAACACTTTTTCCTTTGATAATATTTATTAGCACAATTCACTTGTCGTTTGTATGATTCTAAAAAGTTTACATAAATTTGTAAACTGTAGTTTTTCATAGTTAAGGTATGTTTGGTAGTGCTTTGTTAGACCCAACAATTTTATAGACTTGTTAAAAAACTTTCTTTTTTAGAATTATTTGAGGTGTTTTTTCACACTGAAAAATTGTTGACGTACTTTATGTGCCTTACTATATTGGTCTAATTGAAAGCATTATTTTCTTAGATATCACATTGTTTTATGAAGATTAGTGGTTGTTCAAAATTTTAGAAACTGAAACTATAAAAGTTACAAAAATGTTTTTCTTTAAAAAATATTCAAAACATTTTGATCGACGAAATGAATTTCTTAGAGCCATAATTATTGAAATATATCGATCAATACTTCCATAGGACCTTCCCACAACATAGAAACAAGATATTTGTTGGAAGATCTATAATTGTTACTCGTGACTTTGTTCAATTCTCTCCAATACATGTTATTTCAATATATGGTGGAACATCATATGGTTCGACTATTTCAAAAACATTTCACACTACTGTTATGTGCCGTATGGTGCTCCACTAAAAAGTGTTTTCCCCAAGTCAAGTGGATTTCTTCAAACTCTTATTTGATATTGAAAATGTTGAACTAGACATTGAAAGTTCAAATTTATTCATATCTCAAATAAATCTCTTGAATTTGCATTGGTTCCTCCTATAAATCAAACAAATCTTTAAATGTTTTTATTGAAAATGGTCTATACTTTAATAATACATAAATCACAAGATCTAACATTACAAAAGAGTAATAAATGATACTGCGAATATATGAAACCAAATACTGAAAGTTCAAATTTATTCATATTTCAAACAAAACTCTTAAATACGCATTGATTCCTCCTATAAATCAAACCAAACTTTAAGAAATTGAAAATAGTTTAAACTGAAACAATATATAAATCGCAAAATCTAACATTATAAAACAACAACAATTAATATCGATAATATTAAATGTCAAATAAAATCTTTTACAATAATTTTAAATTTACATAACACTCAAAATTTTCCGCCTCTATCTCTTTCTAAGAAATTGTAAAAATGTATGGTATGTATATTCATACCGGAGAAGGGGGGGGAAAAAAGTCTATCCTCCAATTCAGTAACGTCTTCCTTGACTTTGACCCCACTGCTTTTGACCATGAAACACGAGGAAAGTAGGAAACAAAGTCTCTTTAAATTTCTTATACGTCTATAATATCTTTTTTTTGGTCCAGTTACTCAATGTAACTATGCTACGGAAATTGTGGAGAAGCTTCTTTGGGCACCTTCGTCGGTGGTTTTTTAATTTTTAATTTTATTTTTTCTTTGAGTATGCGTGAATACATCTTGTCAAACAATTTCTTGGTTTTCACGGCGAGAATGCATCTTGTCAAACAACCGTGTTGGAGAAGGCTTTTTAACAAATCCGGACAGGTTATATTCTTTGGGAATGTTGAATCGAAACTTATCATCTATCGAATTCAACTTTTTTCTTACCTGTGTTGATTCCTTCGCTCAATGCTTACTGCTTACACGTTAGAAGTTCCTTTTGAAAGTAATCTTCACACACTCGTTTATTCATGCAATGTTATTATTGCATATAAACTCCACCACAACGATATCAAAAACATATCTTGATTCACCATTTCTCGCTTCTGTAGCCCATTTGCCATATTGAGGAGTGTAGACATGGAAATCTCTGCCGACAAGATTATGCGTAAGAGTTATAGAGAGGATCAAAATATTGCTCATTTTCACAGTGGGGATTATCATGATGAACAAAATGTAGAGAAACGTCTGCGTCGCCATTTTTTATCGGAATTCCTGGGCGCAGATGATAATGGTCATCTCGTTAGTGTGCAAGAAGAATTGGTGCAGCATGTGAAGGAGACCCTATACGAAGAAATAACCGGGAGCTCGGAAATACTAGCCACCATTACTAGTGGAAATAATCAGGTCGAAAAAAATGGTACATTGGCGGAGGAAGACTTCGAGGGTGAGGTTGGGGAAAGCGTGAGAGCATATGAGTTTGTTGTGAGAGACACAGATGACGAACTGGGAATACCTACAAACCCTAAAAGGGCTGGTGAAGAAAATGACGGGCTAAACAATTTACAGAATATTTGGAGCGATTTGTTTGAGAACTCATCGACGGAGTCCACGTCCATATGGGCGAATGTAGAGTTGTTGCAGCCATGTCTAAGGCATTGCTATTCGTATAATTACAGAGATTATGGCGAATGCAGCGATATTATTTGCGAAACGGAGCCACAAGAATGGATAGGTGATGAGTGGGATTTTGGTGATAACTTGTTCACTTCTTTGAAATCAATGTAAATTAATCTCGGCTCTAAGTAGATGTTCTTAGTACTTATCAGTTTTTAGCTTTCAAATATTTTTAGTATTTTAATAGCAAATCCACACGCAAGCTGCATTGCCCGCGCCAGCGGAGGGCATAAATAAAATTAATGAAAAGAACTCAAAATTTTAGAAGTGTTTCTTTTTTAATAATTAATGAAGTATATAAATGTATTTATTTATTTATTATTATTATTATTATTTAATTTATTTTTTAATGAAACAAATTTAATGGAGTTTTTTTTTTTAAATTTTAAATGGTGGTGTGAGAGTATGTTATTTCATGATGATACAAGACACTAATTTTTTTAAAGGATTAGAATTAAAAAAACATTTTAAAAAAGAAAAAAGTTATAAGAAAAAATCAAAGATAAAGGAGGTCCTTATCTTGAGGATTTTCATCGCTAACACCACCGAGGTCTTCCCCCACAAGTGTGGGGTCCCAACTATCATTGGGTATTGTTGAGATCTTCTTTTTCTTCTTTTATAGTGTTCGGTTATGAATGAGTAAGTAAAATTGTCATGTCCGGATGAGGGAATTTATTTGCATGAGGCAATAGCATCCATCTATCCAGGGATTTAAACAATAACACACTCTAGCTCATGCATTTAGAAAGTAAAGGAAACTCCGACAACCACATTGAGAAGGTAGAGGTGAGCAACAACATGATGGAGACCATCAATGTCAGTTATGCGAATGAACCTCAGAGCAGCTTCGATATTGTCCCTCCCACCATCTTTTGAGTGGCCTCCCTTAAAAATGAGGAGGGTGGAACATAAGGGACGATACATAGTTCATTATTGGAAAAGGTTCATAAGATGCAGTACTCTATTTTTATAGATGTGAATAGGCGATCAACATGTTTGGGGATATAAGACACCTCTATATCTTATTAGTCCATGCCGAGGCAAGGTACTAATGTTTTAACTTTTCAATTAGTCATTTTTTACTTTAGCCAATCATTTAAAAAAAAATGTATATGATTTTAATAATTGTAATTTTTTTTCTAATAGTTTTAGATATAAATTTTGAATATCCCAGAGATGTTATTTAGGAATATTCCAAAATTTAAATTAAAAACTTTTGGTAAAATTTTGTATTTATTTCATTAATACAATGGTTACGCTTTTGTCACTAGGCTAATTATTTTAAGCTTTTTTGTTTATACGGTCTGATGCATGCTTATATGGCCATCAGAATGTGAAATACTATGTTAGTTATAAATTTCATTGCCAACCTATCGACTAATATTAAGCGACATGCATTGTGTTTTTATAAGATTCTATGTGACATTTAAAGGTTTGAGATTTGGTCCAAAAAAGCCAGAGGAAAAATGCCATGTTAATAGGTTGAACTCCATCATTGAACTGATAATGAAGTCTCAAGTTCTAATATGGTATGCATGCAATATATTTAATGTTATTAAATATATTGCCAAATAATCAAGATTGAATTATTTAATGTTGTTTAATTAGGTTTGAGGTTAATTTTTTTTTGACATAGTTATTCACAAAAAAAAAGCTTCAATTATATGGACTATGAAATCCTAAAATCTATAGTGCTCAAGATTTTGTTAATCTATTTTGTGCCTGTGTCTGTCTTTATAAATTGCACATAAGTATATACTTAATTTTTAATATGAAATACATGTGGGCAAGTGTGAAATTTGAAGAGATATTTATGAGAGAAAGACATCACCTTTAAAGATTCATTTTCTATTGTGTGGGTAAATTTTAATGAATCTAATAATATTTATTATCTTATCTATTTCATAAATGCCTTTTTTATTTGTGCATTGATGTAGGCTTAGTCGACTATTAAGTGATCAGTGTTGGATATTAAAAACACAAACTTATCATTTTTATAATTGCATATTCATAGTAGATTTCATTGCACATGATTTGTAGTCTACATTAGGAAAGCTTGCCTCACTAGTAAAGATGATTTTCAGTGTGGAATAATAATGTTGATAAAATTCCACTGTATAGACTATGATTTCTAGGGAGATATGATTTTTGTGTATTAGTGTCTCTAGATTTATTTTTCACATAAACTTTCATTTAAATTATGTAGTTTTTTTTTGTGTAACATAAATTAGAAGTTATGTTTTTATATTTCTACATATCATGAATGTGGCAAACAAAAATTTTGCTCGATTGATGTAGGACCAATTTTTATGAAAATTCAAGAACATAATTTGTTATATGGAAAGTTTTAAACCTTGTAAAGTTTTCATGTTATGTGGATTAATGTTAATATTCAAATTTGTTACTAGCTTTTGTGTCTAGGGTTAAAAGTGTTGGATGTGTTATCACCTTATTTGTGTAGGAGGTATCACAATTTTCTATACTTGTTCATTTAAAAAATATTTAATAATTTTCATTTTTTAAATATCATGACTTTTTAGTGCTAAGACAGGGTCACTTTATAGGTGACTAGTGAAAGATTTTATTTTGCTGGTAGTCTTAGACATTTGAATTATTTTTCACTTTGAGAACATTTAATTATCTAATGATCTGAAGTGATTGATTAGTCTATAATAATTTTATTTAAAAAATTCATTATGGTCTTATGATTCCAAAAATGAATAAATTAGGTTTTGATACTTACAAAGGCATATCAAAACTAAAAACATGTCAAATTTACATAATTTTTATCCAACTTACTATATGCAATTTTTGTAACATATTTGTTGTACATTATTTTTTAAAAATAGAAATGTAGGCATGGCATAGGGCATATTATATAATACAAATCAATTCCTATATAGATAAGGTGTTGGCCTTTTCCTCTGTATCATAGAATATAGACATACTATATCTAGCCAGTGTATAGTTGTAAGGTTAGAGAAAAATAAAATGTACAAACTTTTGCATTGTCATTTCTAAAATAGTTTTATTAAAGTGGATACATGAATGTTGTGTTTATTTTTTAGTGATGTCAAGATCCTAGTTGTTTATTGTATTTAAGTAAGATCACTTTCAAGAACTGTTTCCTCAACATGGCTTTTACCCTTTTATCAGATCACAAGTTAGTTTCCTCTACATGTTATTTTCATTAATTGTCTCATTTAATGAATTTAATTAATTATAATTATATTTGACATTCATGTTTTAGAATTCACCTACTCTTTATTCTAAATGTAAAATGTCTTTAAATTATTTCAATGTAATAAATGGGTATGAATTCAATTTAACTTTTAATCATAGTAATTTTGATTGGGTAGTTTTCAGGTTATATGGATGATGGCTTTATTAAGAGATTTATTTTTTTGCCATGTTCATAGTCTAGAGGCATTTGGCTATTAAAAAAAAATTCAATTAAAGTCCTTTGATTTTATTAGTCATTCATTTAGTCTTCCTTTTTTGTGGATAAAATCTACATCATATACATTTACTAGTTATTTAGTTAATGTTGTTTTTACCTATATACATGAACTTAGAATGGTATGCTAGACTAAAAAATAGGGTTGTCAAACAACAAAGTTAAGGTGTGCATTTTACCATATAGATATAATTGTTATTTCCCCCCTAAAAACAATGGAATTTAATTTTGGTAATCTTGATATCTAGTATGAATGAATACTAGAAATCCTGATAATCATAAAATACTATGAACAATGAACAAGGAAACAATATAGTAAAATTGATGAGGCTTTCTAAGAACATCATCTTTTTCGATGTAGATTGTTTAAATACAATATTGGTGATTGCTTATTTGACACATTTACACCCTTAGAGCTATGAAATGGTATCTTTGAGTATTTTTAATTTTTTTTAAATGTTGGTGATATAATTACAATTAAATTATATCCATATTGGTGATTTAATTGCAATTAAATTGTATGAAGTAGAATTAGATTCTTGAGAACTATTCATATTTCATGGAATTCATGATAGATAAATGTATTTTCATATAATGCATCTATCTATGTCAAATAGCTCATTTGTGAATGAAACTGGTTTATGAGGAGATAACTTTTGTATACATTGGCTAGCTAGATGGAAAAAAATACAAATTTTCATTTGGTCATTTACAAGGAAAAAATTCTATCTTTGCTTTAATGAACAACACTAAAATAGGCAAATAGGTGATCTTCTGGTAGAGTGAGCACATAAGAATTCTACAACAACAATGACCTTTCTTATATTCATAAATATGCAAGAAGAGGATGTGCAATAATTTCCTGATGTATTAAATTATCTTGCTTACCAATTATCTACTCTATTAAAATGAGTATAAAGAATGAGTATGGGGAGTTAACTCATAGGAGAACTCACTGTGGGATGGAGTGTAACTCAGTGTGGAACTCATAGGAGAGCTCACAGTGGCACTTAATTAAACTCCAGGTGGAACTCTAGGTGGAACTTACCCTTTCACCCACTTAACCTATTATCACACCTAAGTAAGTTGAAGTTACATGTGTAGGTATTATCCATTTAATAAGTAAATGGAATAATAAATATTCTACATCAATACCGCCCCCCCCTCCTCCCCCCACTCTCGTCCCACCCTGCCCCTTAAGCATAGCTTAGGTGGGTGTATAATAAAATATGGGTCCCATAAATAATACTTGATGAGGTACCCACAGATAATACAACTCTAAAAAAGTGGAGAAAAAAGAGAAAACCCAGTTGGAAAAAACTCGTTCCCCAAAAAAAGAGAGACAAAGAAAAGAAGGTAGGACTAGAAAGCCCTCCGTCCCTTAAGCATAGCTTAAGTGGGCTATAAAATTGGGTCCCAGTAATGAGCCCTGATGAAGTATCCAAGTGCATAACAATGATCCCAGTATCCTACAAAATATGAAGGATGTCTACCTCCACAAAAAAGAGAGAGAAGATATGCACAAAATGTTGCATGGGGAACGTTGTAGTAAGTACCTATGCGATTCTTATGTGTAAACAAATATTCCATGTAAACACGCCATGTAGTATAATTGTCCTTCCAAAAAAAATCACTGAAAATGAATCAACCTTAAAATACATAATGTATGGTTCAACAAGAGAAGGGGAAAACAAAAAAGTTCTATCCTCCAATTCATTGACCTCTTCCTTGACTTTGACTCCACTCCTTTCGAGAGGAAAGAACCATGAAACACAAGGAAAGTAGGAAACAAAGTCTCTTTAAATTTCTTATACGTCATTCTCTCGGTTTAGGTCAAATTTGTGGTTTCGCAGGCCTGTTTTCTAATAATATTTTTTTTGGTCCAGTCACTCAATGTAAGCTATGCTACGGAAATTGTGGAGAAGCTTCTTTGGGCACCGTCGTCGGTGGTTTTTCATTTGAAAAAACAAAAGAAAGCAAAATTGTAAATCTTCGTCGAAAGTATCACTTTAGAATGGAAATCAATAACTTACTATTAAATCAGACAATTTCTTTGAGTATATATCTTGTCAAACAACCGCGTTGGAGAAGGCTTTTTAACAAATCCGGACACGTTAGATTCTTTGGGAATGTTGAATCGAAACTTATCATATCGAATTCAACCTTTTTTTAACCTGTGTTGATTCCTTCGCTCAATGCTTACTACTTAGACGTTAAAAGTTTCTTCTGAAAGTAATCTTCATACACTCGTTTATTCATACAATGTTATTATTGCATATAAACTCAACCACAACGATATCAAAAACATATCTTGATTCACCATTTCTCGCTTTTGTAGCCCATTTGCCAAATTGACGAGTGTAGACATGGAAACCTCTGACAACAAGATTATGCGTGAGCGTTACAGAGAGGATCAAAATATTGTCCATTTTCACAGTGGCGATTATCATGATGATCAAAATGTAGAGAAATGTCTGCGTCACCATTTTTTAGCGGAATTCCTGTGCACAGATGATAATGGTGGTCTGATCAGTGTGCAAGAGGAATTTGTACAGCATGTGATGGAGACCCTATACGAAGAAATAAGCGCGAGCTCTGAAAAACTAGCCACCATTACTAGTGGAAATAATCAGGTCGAAAAAAATAGTACATTGGCGGAGGAAGAGTTTGAGGGTGAGGTTGGGGAAAGCGTGAGAGCATATGAGTTTGTTGTGAGAGATACAGATGACGAACTGGGAATACCTACAAACCCTAAAATTGCTGGTGAACAAAATGACGGGCTAAACAATTTACAGAATATTTTGAGCGATTTGTTCGAGAACTCATCGACGGAGTCCACGTCCATATGGGCGAATGTAGAGTTGTTGCAGCCATGTCCAGGGCATTGCTATTCGTATAATTATAGAGATTATGGCGAATACAGCGATATTATTTGCGAAACGGAGCCACAAGAATGGATAGGTGAAGGTGATGAGTGGGATTTGGATGATAACTTGTTCACTTCTTTGAAATCAATGTAAATTAATCTCGGCTCAAGTAGATGTTCTTTGTACTTATCAGTTTTTGGCTCTCAAATTAATTAAAGAACTCAAAATTTTACAAGTGTTTCTTTTTTAATAGTTAATGAAGGATATAAAGGTGGTTATTATTATTATTATTATTATTATTATTATTATTATTATTATTATTATTATTATTATTATTATTATTATTATTATTATTATTATTATTATTATTATTATTATTATTATTAGAGTATATCATTTTAGAAATTATATTTTTTAGAAATAAAATAAAAAAAATGTTTTAGAAAGAAAAAAGGTATTAGACAAAAATCAAAGATAAAGAGGTTCTTATTTTGAAGATTACTATTGCCAACATTACCGAGGTCTTCTCTTACAAGTGTGGGTTCCCAATTATCATTGGGTATTGTTAAGATCTCCTTTTTCTTTTTCCATAGTGTTCGGTTATGAATGAATAAGTAAAATTGCCATGTCTAGATGAAGGAACTTATTTTCACAAGACACTAGCATCCATCCATCTAGGGGTTTAAAAATTACCACACTCCAGTTCGTGTATTAAGCAAAGGAAACCCCAACTACCATGTTGAGAAGGCAAAGGTGAGCAATAACATGATGAAGACCATCAATGTCAGTTATGAGAATGACCCCAGAGTAGCTTTGACATTGTCCCTCTCACCATATTATGAGTGGCCTCCATTAAAAGTGAGGAGGGTAGAGCACAGAGGAATACATAATGCATTATTGGAAAAGGTTTTGAAGATGTAGTACTCCTCTATTTTTATAGATGTGAATAGGTGATGAGAATGTTAGGGAATATAAAACACCTCTATATCTTATTAATTACTTGTAATAACATTCGATCTATCATGAATAACATTATGGTACATAATTTTACGTAAGATGTGGAACACATGATTACTCTTTTTTACATCATCAATAATAAAAAATGAAATTTGAATTTTTAGTTTATTCATATTTAACAAATAAATATTTTATTTTTAGAAAATAAAAAATGGGGTGTGGTTGAAAGATATTTCCTAATGTTTCTATTTTCCTATGATTTCTTTAGAGATTTTTATATCATTATTGCTAAAATGTTTTCTTTGAGTATTTTCATAGGTCGATGTCTTAAAATTTATATTATAAAATTAATTAAGTTTTTTTTCTATATATATTTTAAATTTCTTATGATTGTTTCTCTCATTTTGATGATATTTTTATATATAATTTATATTAGATTAAAATAATAAAAAAGTTAATTATAAAAATTTATATCCATATCCTTTAATTAATAAGAGGTTCCACATATCTATCTTCTTTTTTGTGATTAGGCACATTAATATGTTGGAATATATTTTTAATTATTTTTTCAATAACTTCAATTAATTTAGGGAAATATGGGACATTAAAATTTCACTTAAATTAATTTAGATACAAAGAATATTTTATAAGGACACATGCTATATTTTATTAGCAAGGGAATTATATTAATTTGAGATAAGACATATTTTATACACAATTCAATTAATTTGGGTATAAAAATAAATTAATATAAGATTTAAGTTAATTTTGAAAAAATAAATCAATTTTATGATAAATGAAATATTTATAAGAAATTTATATTAAGTTTGAATAAAAAAGTATCAATTTTAATTAATTAAATAATATAAATGAAATTAATATTAACATTATATTAATTTATAAATAAAAATAAAATAACAATTCAATATATTATAATACATAAATTAGAAAATTAATTATATATTACAATTAAATATAAATATATTAATTAAAACATTTCTACAAAATTAAATGATATATTTTAAAAATAAAAAACATGCAATCTCTAAATAGTATTTTCACCTAATTAAGATGAATTAAATGGAATAATAAATATTCTACATCAATACTACCCCCCCACTATCACTCCCACCCTGTCCCTTAAGCATAGCTTAGGTGGGTGTAAAATAAAATATGGGTCCCACAAATAATAATTGATGAGGTACCCATAGGAAATACAACTCTAAAAAAAATTAGAGAAAAAGGAGAAAACCTAGTTGGAAAAAACTGCTCCCAAAAAAGAGAGAAAGAAAAGAAGGTAGGAATAAAAAGCCCACTCCAACACCACCCCCCTTAAGCATAGTTTAAGTGGACTTTAAAATTGGGTCCCAATAATGAGGCATGATGAGGTATCCAAGTACATAATAATGATCCCAGTATCCTAAAAAATATGAAGGATTTGTGCCTCCACAAAGAAGAGAGAGAATGTATGCACAAAATGTTGCATGGTGAATGCTATAGTAAGTACCTATGAAACAAATGTTGTCTCCTCCTTTCAAAATAAAGAAACCATAATATATCAAAATGCTAAATTCCCACTCAAGTGGAATACAGATAGGAATAATGATATAAATCTTTGAAAAATTCTTATATTTCTCTCTACTAATGCTCGAATGTACTAAAGTCTAGTTAGATATCACAAGACTAACTGTAGAAGATGGTAATGAAGAAGCATACATTGAAGGGGATAGAACATATAGAGAATAAGATAGACATGTAATATTTGCTAAAAAATGTCAATGGGAAGAGGAGAGCTAGGCTTAATAATTATCGAAACTAAAGACTAGTTTACAAATGAAGCACTTAGATATGCAAGCTAAATGTCCATAGGAGCATAGAGTCATCGATAATCTCAATGCATATAATCTCACTAAAATTAGTAAATTCCTCAAAAATGCAAGTTGGTGAAGGCTCTGGTAGAATAACAATCTATATAGGAACATATTTAGAATCTACAATGAGACAACTAAGGTATGGCAGAATCTCATCTTGTAGTGGGGGATTAATAAAAGAAAGAACATTGTCCAACATGGATGTATCATCAAAAGAAATAAAATCATGAGGAGAGAGTACAATAGTATCAAAATAGACAATAGGAAGAGGAGGAGGAGGTGTGATGTAGGTCACACCAGGATCTACAAATAGAGACTGTAGAATGCTCTAAATAGTACAAGGACATTATGTATATTCCACATGGCAATGAAGATCCATAAAAACATGTAGTAAAAGATTGGCAAAAAACTTGTCACAAGTATTAGCCCATTTATAACAAAACAAGATCAGTGGGTTTAGAAATTTGTCCATATAATAATGAAATGCGATTCTTGTGTGTAAACAAATATTCCATTAAAACATGCCATGTAACATAATAATCCTTCCCCAAAAAAATCACTGAAAATGAATGAACCTTAAAATACATAATGTATGGTTCAACAAGAGAAGGGGAAAACAAAAAAGTCTATCCTCCAATTCAGTGACCTCTTCCTTGACTTTGACTCCACTGCTTTTGAGAGGAAAGAACCATGAAACATGAGGAAAGTAGGAAACAAAGTCTCTTTAAATTTATTATACTTCATTCTCTCAGTTTAGGTAAAATTTGTGGGTTCACAGGCATGTTTTCTAATAATATTTTTTTTGTCCAGTCACTCAATGTAACCTATGCTATGAAAATTGTGGAGAAGCTTCTTTGGGCACCATCGTCGGTGGTTTTTCATTTAAAAAAAGAAAGAAAGCAAAATTGTAAATCTTTGTCAAAAGTATCACTTTAGAATGGAAATCAATAACTTACTATTAAATCCGACAATTTCTTTCAGTATATATCTTTTCAAACAACCACGTTGGAGAAGGCTTTTTAACAAATCCGAACACATTAGATTCTTTGGGAAAATTGAATCAAAACCTATCATATCAAATTCAACCTTTTTTTACCTGTGTTGATTCCTTTGCTCAATGCTTACTCCTTAGATGTTAGATGTTTCTTCTGAAAGTAATCTTCACAAACTCATTTATTCATACAATGTTATTATTGCATATAAACTCAACCACAACGATATCAAAAACATATCTTGATTCACCATTTCTCACTTTTGTAGCCCATTTTCCAAATTGACGAGAGTAGACATGGAAACCTCTCACAAGTGTGGGTTCCCAATTATCATTGGGTATTGTTAAGATCTCCTTTTTATTCTTTCATAGTGTTCGATTATGAATGAATAAGTAAAATTGCCATGTCTAGATGAAAGAACTTATTTTCATAAGACACTAGCATCCATCCATCTAGGAGTTTAAAAAACACCACACTCCAATTCATGTATTAAGTAAGCAAAGGAAACCCCAACTACCATGTTGAGAAGGTAGAGGTGAATAATAACATGATGGAGACCATCAATGTTAGTTATGAGAATGACCCCAAAGTAGCTTCGACATTGTCCCTCTCACCATCTTATGAGTGTCCTCCATTAAAAGTGAGGAGGGTAGAGCACAGGGGAATACATAATGCATTATTGGAAAAGGTTTGGAAGATGTAGTACTCCTCTATTTTTATAGATGTGAATAGGTGATGAGAATGTTAGGGGATATAAAACACCTCTATATCTTATTAATTACTTGTAATAACATATGATCTATCATGAATAACACTATGGTACACACTTTTATGATAAATAAAATATTTATAAGAGATTTAGATTAATTTTGAATCAAAGAGTATCAATTTCAATTAATTAGAGAATAAAAATAAAATTAATATTAATATTATATTAATTTATAAATAAAAATAAAATAACAACTCAATATATTATAATATATAAATTAAAAAATTAATTATATATATTACAATTAAATATAAATATATTAATTAAAACATTTTTAAAAAATTAAATGATATATTTTAAAAATTAAAAACATGGAATCTCTAAATAGGATTTTCACCTAATTAAGATGAAGTCGATTTTTTTCAATTTCCATTAATATTCTGGGAAGTGAGTACATATGGTTTTCATAATTTAAGAATACAATAAATAATAATATCTACAATATAAGAAAATGGTGCTTCTATGTAGTTTACATATAATATCATGTCATTTGTGGTGTTTTAATGCATGAGGATATGGTGTGGTTGCTGAAATTATTATTTCAATGGAGTCATCATGATGATTAAGAGGAAGCAAAAGATATTGGAAGACAAAATAATTTAATATTTTCTTAAAAACTCTTTTATGTTCATCCATTAACTCAAAACATAATATATTAAAAATATATAATACATTACATTTTAAATTATAGTGTAATATTTATATATTTATAAATTAAAATTAAATAATATTTATATATATTTCCAAAAATATTGATGATAAATTATTTATGTAATTGATATATTTTTTCTTAATAATTATATAAAACTAAATATATTTTATATTAAATATAACATTATTTAATATTGAGCATATTTATAATTAAAAAAAAAAATCAATATAATATTTTTAAGTGCATATATATTGAAAACATATTCTACCATGATATAATGAGATAAAATAATAGGAAAGGTTGACCTATTTGTCATTATCATACTTCATTTAAACATGTTAAACTCTTGTACTCATTTATATTATTAATGAAATGCAAAATAATTAATAAGATATTATTACAGAAAAGTTACCCTATTTGTCATTACCACAATTCATGAATTGAAAATTTAGAAAAGTTAAATT
>JARHVA010003793.1:0-180000 GCA_037957365.1 Torreya grandis
AACTAGGCTAATTTGACCCAAATCACCCCTAATGATTGAACATTGTTTACGTATCCAATACTCCAAAGAGGGAAATCAAGCCCATGGAGTTCTCTCAAAGTGATTTCTGCACTTGTGATCCTTTGAATATTTTAATGCATATAAAACCAAATTTAATAGCTGACCATATTTTACTTAGTGATAAATAAAACAAACCTATAAATTTGCTTAGGACTATTTGAATGCTTAAAATATGAATTAATAAGAATTGGGAACTTTTTATCAGTGTGAAAATATGAAAATATGCCTTCATATTTAAATTTATAAGAATAATAATAAGTAACTTGAGTGTGTTTTTATAACAATATGAAAGGGTAAAGCATATATTAGGAAGCATAAAAACATGGAAGACAAGTTGAGGGAAGGGTTAACCTGAAACTTTGACCATAATCAAGAGAAAGAAAACAACATCCCATAGAGATAATAACACATCCCTGTATTATCCCTATTAGACATTGTTGTCCCCTAGGGATAAGTGCTAATATTTGTATATGTGTTTTTCCATTAACATACTTAAAGTTATTTTTAACAATTAAAACATTTTTATATGTGATAGATGATAGTTTGAAATAGAAATAGATCTTCAAATGTGCTTAGGATATGGTGAAGTGGAAAAAATTGTCATAAATTAAATGTAAAAGTTAATTAAATTTAAAATGGGACAAAATTAACATGATCAAGTGTTTGTGACTAGATTTAGGGTACTACGTTTTCCCCCCTTTAGTCTAGAAATGAAATCACTATATTAAAGGAAATATATAACTTAATGTGTAAGACACAAATTTTATGTGAGCTAGCATTCCAATCATGAAAATCAATGGAGTATTTGGAAAACCTTTCAAAACACATGAAGTAATTACTTTGTTCATTTGAAATCTAAAATTTTGAAAAGCTTGAATTTGAAAATTTCTTGAATCTTATTAATTTAGAATGTTTGAATTTGAAATTTAAAAATCTGTGAATTTGTGTTTGATAGAAAGGGAGGTGATGAGGCCACCAATTGATCTATTTTATGACCTCATCCATATCAAGTATCTCTCTCTCTCTCTCTCTCTCTCTCTCTCTCTCCTCTCTCTCTCTCTCTCTCTCTCTCTCTCTCTCTCTCTCTCTCTCTGTGTGTGTGTGTGTGTGTGTGTGTGTGTGTGTGTGTGTGTGTGTGTGTGTGTGTGTGTGTGTGTGTGTCTATATATATATATATATGTCATGAATTAATGATGCTTATTCTTTGATTAGATTACACTCGTGTAACTTTATTCAACAAACATTTAAAGGGTAACGTAAGGCTGCAAGAATCTTGTTTAGGCACAACACTTATAGGTTTCCCACAACAACTGTAAGCTTCCACCTACAAGTTTCCCATAGCCACTACAGATTGTCTACAACAACTGTAGGATTCCACCTAAAGGTTGCCCACAACCACTATGGATTGTCTGCAACAACTATAGGATTCCACCTAAAGGTTGCCCATAACCACTATAGATTACCTACAACAACTGTAGGCTTCCACCTATAGGTTGCCTACAACCACTACATAGAATATAACCATTATTTTGACTGGATCTTAAGGACACATCAAGCTATCTTAGGAACTAAATGAATGACTGAAAAGGACTGTATTTGTTTTACAGACTCCCCACATGCAAGGAAACTTAGATGTGCTACCAAATATGAGAAAGACAAGGACAATGGGAAGGAGACAAAAAGAAGTAAAGTAATAAAACAATATACATTATCCTTAACCCAGTCAGTCCTAAAATAAGTGACTTTAGTTACTAACCACCTGAAGGTTGACTAGGGCAGTTCCTAAGTATTTTTATTTTTCCCTAGTTTAGTTTTTTTGGTTAAAAGCTAATAAACTACCTTCTATATTTAATGGTAGAGCCTAGATCAGGTTAGGGATTGGAAAGATGATAGTAGAATAGTAGAATTGTAGAAGTCAGTGCATTCTAAATATTTTAATCTTCTGTAGTAATCCTTAATTGCTACATATTTGAGTAATGAGAAGGTTGATTCTGTAAGAAGCTTTTGTAAATCTCTCAAAGAAGGATTGGAACTCAGTTCTAAACGAGGAAGGGCCCCCTCAAAAGGAGTTATAGTGAAGATCCTAACCCTCCTTAGTTAAGTGTGTTATGTAAGTTGATTTAATTACTAGTTTTATTATATAAAGTGTGATTCATAAGTGTGAAGTATTTATATTATAATAGTTTCATAGTATAACTATCTAGTGAATTCAATAAAAGTTCATTATACTACAAGTATTAAAGCAAGTTTATCTATTAATCAATAATGCATTTATAGTTTTAACATCCTTGAAAAACATATGCACCCTAGGTTGATAATTAATGTTAATCAGACTCAAGAATTTGGTATTAACTGGGTATTAAGTCTGCATAAAATTTTGACACCATTGCTAGGGAGGGTGTCAATTATTGTTTTTTAGAATCAATTATTGATTTTCAATATTGATTAATCCATTATCCTACCTAGTCAAGCAAGTTGAGTGAAAACACTACAGTGTCTTATGCTAGATGTCTAAGTTCCTAGATGTTGATGGTGTAAAACTTTGAATACACTATCCTACCTAGCTAGGCAAGTTGAGTGAGGACACTACAGTGTCTTATGCTAGATGTCTAAGTCTCTAGATGTTGATATTTCACAATATTGAATGCCTCTTTGTAATATTATAATTTACTTATTTCATGTTTTTTTTAGAATTTACTTTCTTGTAAGAGTGATTTATTTTCCATAAAGTGTGTCTTTAATTTTCCTACTTTAATTTTCTACTTTTTAGAGTAATTTTTTCACTTTTAGTAGATACCTTTACTACTTTCTTGAAGTAAAATTTCAATTCCATTAATTTTTTATTTTTTCACTCCTTTATTGTACTTTTTTCTTGTTCTAAACTAATCTTTTGGAAAACAAAAAACACTAATCTTATGCAGGAAGGGACAAGATAGCTAAAAGGTGTGGCACAATGTTTATGCAGAGAGAAAGAGATTCTTGAGAGAGATTCCTACCAAACAAGCCAAAAGTTGCTACCAAAAAAGAAATACAAATACTAACAACAACTCATAATATTGTTGAAAAATATACCATAAGCCGAAGGGATCTTGAATAAATAAACACTACAAATCAAAGGAAGTAACTTATAGAAAAAATACTATTGGCTTTCAAAAAGGAAACAAAAGAAGAGGAAGCATTAGCTGAGTTAGTAAGGAGAAATGAAGGAGAAAAAATTCATGAACCAAACACTCCAAAAAGTAACATCAAATAAGCATTCTAACAAGGCTTTCTTGAACAAATCAAAGAAAGCTTAGGAGAATCCTTAGATTTATCATCTGGTAGAAAGACTATAGATCAGTAGATAAATGTTTACTATCATGCTGATGAAGGGATTAATAAAAAATTTGAAGACATGATCTTGAGTACCTTTGGTATCCATATCACAAGAAAAGCCATTATGAATGGAGGAGTAGATGACAACATGACTCCAAACAGTTACTTTTGAATTTCTTATTCTAGATGCAACAGGCATAACATGAATGAAAAATATCCTACCCTCAGCCTTGCCCAATTTCAAAGGTACATTATTAGAAGACCTAGACACCTTTTTATTTGAATTTGGTATTCTCTATAGAAGCTATGACTATAGGTAGGATGCACATAAATTGAAACTTTTTCTATCCACCCTCAAAGACTCATCACTTCATTGGTCCATGTGACTAGGTAGTAATTCAGTCCACTCTTAGGAGGACATGAAAAAGAAATTTTTGGCTAAGTATCAGGATATGGATGAGGAAGAAATTATAGAATAAATGACATCTTCAAGATGACTCAAGAAGGGGATGAATCTTTGGAAGACTAAGTTGAATGGTTCATGTTTAGTCTACAAAAATTCAATCAAAGTGCACTAGGAAAAGAACCTCTAAAAATCATCTTCATAAAAGGAGTCTAAGAAGATTGTCTAGAATCCTTGGACCTAATGAGTGGGGGAGATATATACTAGTTACCATTTATATACATCAAAGAGTTGAGTAATAATTATTGTAGGTCTACCATAAACATATTCAAGGGCAATAAGCTTCCGTTGGTAGCTATAAGTGGCCTATCAAAATCTAAAGTTAGAAACCTATTACAAGACATGAAATAGGATACATTAGTCACTTGTCCACCCATATAGATGGCCTTCACTTAAGGAAAAATTAAGGAACATCAGATCAATATTTGACCATCTATTGTCCAAATTGTAAGAATTTGAAAATAGATTGTAGGTGTCATGAAGTTCAGGTTAAAGTAATTAACATCATAGTTGAATAACTAAAAATAGTAGAGATACATGTTATACTAGGAGATAGGGACTAGGTTTTCTATGTTTAAAAAAAAACCATGGGTTCAATGACCACCTTATCTAGGTATGGGATAAAATCCACCATTTGCAAATTCTACCTCCTTTTCATAATTTGTAAATACTACTCCTAACTGAACTAGTCCATAGATGAATGTCCCATTTCCTAATTTTAGTTGGAATCCACCTTAGATAAGCTACCCCACCACCTCTTGGTAGCTTTCATAAAATATATCCCCACCTTGGATACAAGCTTGACAAACACCCCAAGGACCACCCTTCACAAACCAGTGGTAGTAGCCCTAGAGACCCAATCAGCCGTAAGGAAACCATTAGGGAGGATTCCCTCCACAACAAAAACAACAACCTCTTGATTTTGATCTTGATACATAAGATACACCCAAGAATAATAAACTCCCTACCCAACCCATACAAAACCCTAAAAATAAGCTAGTTCAACCAACATTTAGTACTAAACTTGTCTAGTACCTAGCATACATGTTCTAGATGATGAAGTTTACTAACTAGCTCACCTAAATTAGCTAGAGTTACTTGATGAAAAGTGCATAGCCACTATCAATATAATTTAATCATACTAGAACTAAAACCATTACCACTACAAACATAGGGTCAAACATAGATAATTTAAACTTGGTGATCTTGTTCTAAAAAAAACTAATAAATACCATGACCGATATGAAAAACAAGGGAAAGTTCAAACCCAATTGGATAGGCCATTATATCATTATTAAAAATTATGTATTTGGAGAATACAATATCTATACACTAGATGGTGATAAACTTGATGATCCAATGAACATTATACACCTCAAGAATTAATTCACTTTAGAGACCTGAAGTATTATTTTTTAGGCCCATTTATGTTTTACCATAATATCAATAATCAAAGTTGTACCATACCACATACCATTGTACAATACCTTTTCTATCCAACCAAATTTTTTTTAACCCTCCCAATCCAACCCCTTTGACCTTTGTTCCATTTAATTAGTTCCACAAGCACAACAAGAAGATTTAGATCATGTTTCAGCAGTTGATTCTATATTCTAGGTAGTGACCATTTTTTAGAGTAGTATGATAGTGGTTTGGTAGTTGCATCCTTAAATCCTTATTTAATTCCATTCACATACTACTAATTATAACCACCTTTTGTAAAATCGAAGGCATGAACATAGACTATGGGTGTGGAGTTTATCCTATCTAGATTGGGTTCTATAGCCACCAATGCTTGACTTGTTTTTCCTACATGTACCTATGCATCATTGGTTGTGCTCTTATGGTTGGGGAGTCCTCATTATGCCTTTATTCCTCCTTGTGTATCCTCATAACACTTATAGAGTCCTCTTGACCCATATTTGAATCACTTCCAATCATAACCCTTAACCTAACCTAATCATACTTGCACTTACACAAGTCTTGATAATCGGATGCCATGTTGATCTAATAATATTATATCAATATGTGCCCCTTAATTTCACCACTAACTACATTTCTCATGTAAGGGATATTTTATCTATCCATGTGGAAGTTTTCAAGTCCCGAGTCAATTATAATATTCTTAATTTTTGATGAAAACTTCCTAATATACCTTGTATGTAGCTCCATGAGGAAGTTAAACCAGGCTTCCTCTAGACAAGATTATATAGACTCCATGTATTATAAAATATAGATATTAAGTGTTCCTCACTACCAAATGTTCACTATGTGTGTCCATAGCACTAAATCTTTCCAAGGTCAACTAACACTCTAGTGACTATGATACCTTCCATCCATAATTCCTTGAATGGTCTTGCACATATGTTTAAATCTATGCATGTAAATGAATGGGCACTTCTAAAAATAAATCTTCATAGAGTGAGTCGTAAAGGTTTGTTTCTACCCATGCTCATGTATAAACTCCTAGTTCAAAATATTGAAGTGAAAAACTCTATTCTACAATAGAAATCCAATACTCAACATTTTCCAAAGACAATCATTTGAGAATTTTCCCACCATCATGTTAATAAACATAATGGATCTTGAAAATGAAACTAAAATGTCAATATTTTTTTATTTTAGTCTAGCATGTCTTTCCCTAGTCATGAGCCTTAGAGAATAAGATTTCCAATGAGCTAATGAACTATCATATCACATGAGAAAAAATTCTTATGCACTTACCCAAAGCACAAAACCTAAGACCGGTTCCTATTTTTTTCATCATGTAGTGGTGTTTCCATTTAGTTTTTTAAGCTAAGGTGATAAAAAAACAACTTAGTTCTAGATTCATACTTAGTTCCATGTCTAACTATTAACTATTCATTCATTACCTACTTAACTAATCATAAAAAAAGAAGTTAAGCATAAACTAAGGATAAACTAGTAATAATTCCATTGTATTCATATTCAAATTACAACATAAAGCCTTCCTCTCATTACATACATATGTCATATCTAGAATTATGATGGATTCAAGACTATAATTATCAACAAATACTAAACAAAATTAAGGGGTATTTATATGTGGTTATACCCTAGCCATTAAATTATAGAATTTATTACATAAAGATGACTCACCAATGACCATTAATAGTAATGAGTCATGGGAAGACATTACATTGAAATCCTAAGGACCTAGGCCTAAGTGCCCACATATTTTCATTCTATGTTGGATCTTCATCACCATGCACCTATCTTCTCACAAACTAGTGTTATATTTGCATTTGAATATTATTATCTAATGTTCAAGTGAACCATTCCACAAACATCTCCACTTTTTGTGCCCTTCCCCAAGTTTTTCATTATTTTTTGAGTCTTATGATCTCAGTTACTCCATGTTTCATATTTCATTATTCTTTATGACTTGTTTTTTCTGTGCCAAAGTTTTCTATAGCATGTCTCTTCCATGCCATGGTCTTTAGTACCATGTATCTTCTTTTCCTACACTTCCTTTTGCACCATTGTCTTTAAAAATTACTTAGAGAAAGTAGATACAAAATTGAAGGCTCAACACATTTACTTTAAAATAGAATTTCACTGTTATATTTAAAGGGCATGGAGAATGTAGCTGATATTTATGTATTATATAGAACCTTAATCTTTTATAGTTGGAAAAATCAAACTTTGGTTGTTCCTCTTAGTTCTAGACCTTTTTGTACTTCTTCAAGTCTCACATCTACTCTATTTTATTATCCTTAGCCTATTTTTGAGTAGTAGTAGTCTTATGTTGATGAGATAGGCCTTTTATCTTGCCCCAAAATGCTTAAAATGTACTTATCTTCCACCTCTAAAAGTTATGATCATATACCTACATTCTTAATCTTTAGACACTAACATCAAGGATTGACACTAGCATCGATGCTAGTGGCCTAACCTAATGCAAGTGTCTAATGCCCTAAAGTCATCTATTTTTGAAATAAAGTTTAATCTAATGGATAACCTAAGTGATTTAATGTGAGTTAATTATCCAAAGGGATTGACATAAATACAATATCAATCCTCATTCATTCCTCACCTAACAACATAATAAAAATCCTAATATTCATACCAAATGGCATTTAATTGAGTAAAGCCTCCCTATTTTCTCCTATTTCCATAGCACTTATAGGGATAACACATCTACATGTTTGAATTAATAAAGGAGAAGCCCAAGAGATGGATTTTGTAAGTTAAAAGCTAGGTTATTACTTACTTATTTTTCACATATTACATTATTCACACATAAGCCAACACATAGGGCATAACTACATCAGTATGAGGCCTTCTTTAGAGTATTGGTTATGTAGACAATTCTCACTGGTAAAGGGGCATTTGGGGTTTAATCAACACCATGTGCCCACTAACCCATTTTTTCTCAAGTTCAACATGAAGATGAAGAACTAGGGTTTTGGAAATTCATGAAGAGAAACAATCCATAACCTAGATATGAATACACTAGAACAAAGGAAAATATAAACCTAGAACTATTCAGGTGGTCACATCCTCTTCCAAAAAGTATTCTATATAGGACACTTTCGTCAAGTTTGGAAAATAATGTCAATGTAACCATCATAGGATGATATTGGTGTATCCATATCCAAAATTATACAAATCATAATTTAATGACTATTCCAAAATTGTCTTTCTGTCTATTTCCTACATGTTCTAGATCCAACATTATGTTGTCATCATAACTAGATAAGTATATTAGTTCTATCATTTTCATACATAGTTTAATTGTACTTTATATATCTAACCTATTCTCAGTTAATAAATTCAATATATGTTTATATCTATGTTTGACACCTAATTGGCCTATTGTAGATCTTATTATCACCCTTCTACATCATCATTTATAGACACCCCTTTAGTAAGCCTCTAAATAACCCCAACCTATAAATATATCATTTTAGAGTTAAACACAATCTTCTCCATGTGCTTCATGAGAGACACTAACTCTCAAATGACTTAAAGAAGAAACATATCTAATAAAAGACACAAAAAAATTATTGATTTCACACATATATAATGCATTCCTCTTATTGTGTAGACTTATTACATAGTTAATACTAGATTCCTGAGTCTGATTAACATTAATTGTCAACCCAAGGTGTGTATTATTTTCAAGGATGTAAGCACTATATATTCATTATTTATTCATAGATTAACTTGTTTTACTAGTTGCATTACAATGAATTTTTATTTAATTCACCAGATAGTTATCCTATGAAACTATTATAACATAAATACATATATACTTCACACTTATGAATCACACATGAATCACATTTTATATAATCAAACTAATAATGAAATCAACATACACAACACACTTAATTAAGGAAGTTTATGATATTCACTAAAACTCCTTTTGAGGGGGCCCTTCCTCATTCAAAACTAAGTTCCAATCCTTCTCTAAGAGGTTTGTAAAAGATTCTTATAGAATCAACCTTCTCATTACTCAGATCTATAACAATTAAAGATTGCCACAAAAGATTAAAATATTCAAAATGCAATAACTTCTACAATTCTACTATTTTGTTATCATCTCTCCAACCCCTAACCTAATATAGGTTCTACCATTAAATACATAAGGCATTTTATTAGCTTTTAACCAAAAATACTAAACTAGGGAAAAATACAAATACTCAAGAACTGTCCTAGTCAAACTTCAAGTGGTTAGTAACTGAAGTTACATGTTTTAGGCTTGACTAGGTTAAGGAGAATGTGTATTGTTTTTTTGTTTTACTTCCTTTTGTCTCCTTCCCATTATCATTGTCTTTCTCATCTTGGGCAGCACATCTAAGTTTCCTTTCATGTGGGGAGTCTATACAAAAACTATGGTCCTTTTCAATCATTCATTCAGTTCCTAAGATATCTGGATGTGTCCTTAAGATCTGATCACAACAATGGTTTTGTTCTATGTAGTGGCTATGAGTAACCTATAGTTGAAAGCCTACAGTTGTTTTAGGAAATCTATAGTGGATATGAGAAACCTGTAGGTGCAAGCCTCCATTTGTTATGTATAGCTTGAAAGTTTTGTGCCCAAACAAGATTCCTGTATCCTTACGTTACCCTTCAAATGTTCATTAAATTAAGTTATATTATTATAATCTAATCAAAGAAAAAGAATCATTAATTCATAACATAGCATATATACATACATACATACATACATATACACACACACATACATATACATATATATATATATATATGTATATATATATATACATATATGTATATATATATTACATATATATATATATACATATATGTATATATATATATTACATATATATATGTATATAGGTATATATACATATATATATATATATATATATATATACATATATACATACATATATATATACATACATATATATATATATATACATATATATACATATATATATACACACATATATATATACATATATATATATACATATATACATATATATATATATATATACATATATATATATATATATATATATATATACATTTATATATATATATACACACACACACACACACATATATATACACACACACACATATATATACATACATATATATATATATACACACACACACACACATATATATATATACATATATATATATATATCTATACATATATATATGTACATATATATATGTACATATATATATATACATATATATATATACATATATATATATACACACACATATATATATACATACATATACATATATGTATATACATACATATATATACATATGTATATATATATACATACATATATATACATATGTATACATACATATATATATATATACATACATATATATACATATGTATATATATATATATATGTATATATGTATATGTATATATGTATATATATATGTGTGTATATATATATGTATATATATATACATATATACATATACATATACATATACATATACATATATATATACATATATATATATATATGTATATATATATGTATATATATATATGTATACATATATATGTATATGTATATGTATATGTATATGTATATATATATATATATATATATCAATGCGCACAAAATCATAAATGCATTCATTCATTTGTATGAGTCATGGATGGTTAAGGGGATTTACATTGAAAAATATATATACTAGGAATGGATGAGGTCATAAAATAGAGTAAGTGGTGGCCTCATCACACCCCTTACTTAACCTCTTTCTCAACCTCGAGCAAGTCTTGGCTGCATTTGGAAACCACAATTTTTTTTGAAATCTAGGGGCTTAGTGTAGCCTGACCCTTCAAGGATATAGAAGCCTTTAGCATCGTCAATGTTCTCCGATCTTTTCTTTTCAACCTTTCTATTAGTTGGGAGATTTCCCTCCCAATCAAGGATTGGGAACCAAAACAAAAGAGGTTGAAACATTAATCCCAACCATTTTACCCTTCTCTTTCAGACAAGCTCAGTATACATGTATACTCTGTGTATGGCCTCCCTAAGGTTTTGAGGGGAATAGGGTCTTTTCTTTTGAAGCATCAGAGAGTTATGCCCATCTATGAGAATAAGAAATAAAAATTTGCTTTCCATCTCCTTCCATAAGACTCAAATAATGATTCTAAACTTCTACTTGTTTCTTTATAACCCATGATTATGGAGTACTTAAGTTCATGAAGGAGATCCAATCTCTTATTAAAACATCTAGATTACTTGATTCACCCCTAATCATCAGGGTAGCTTATTTTTCTTTTTCTTTGTGCTACCTATTTCCTTCTTGTTTCATTAAGGACATATGAATAAAATTCGTGCAATTAGACATCACCCAAGTATATGTTTGGATTCTAATCTACATCACTGGGTACAACATATTGATATATGTAAAACTCACTTAACTATACTTGCATATCAGGGTCAATATGTTTATAAACTTCAAAGAAATATTTAGGGTCATAAACTATGTAGGACTAATCATTATAGATCCTATCATATCTGAATTTAAGCCATCTCTCTTCTAAGAAGATAGCATACACCCTATAAGGTACTCTACACTCCATTAACATTTCAATGGTTTCATGTATTTTATTAATCTTTTCCTTCAAATACCTGATCTTAGTTTTAGCCATTTCTAGTCTTTCATTTAATTCATCTTGTTGATCTCTTGTTTTAACATATACCTTAAACATTTTTACCAAATCCCTATAGTAAGTTTCATCATCACCAAATTTTTCCTTAAGAAAATTTAGGAGGTCATTAGTTTCAACAGGCATGGCAGCTGAAAGATCCACATCAATAACTTCTACTGATGTAGGTGTTTTTGCAATGGGAAATGGAGGAAATTTTTTGTAGAAAGGTACCAAAGCTATAGCATAATCTTATATAGGTACTTATGAGGGTATATTAATGCTATATCTATGGGAAAGGTAGATGAAGTTGTTGTAGGTTCTTCCAAGGAAGTTGCTGCAAGTTACTCTAATAACCGTTCTCTTTCCATAGATGGTTCTATAAATTCTACTACCCCAGAAGTGTTTCTAATTCTTTCTTACCTTTAAATTTTTCTATGTCATTCCTCAACCTATATATTTATTTCATAGCTTGTTCTAAGGTTTTAAACTCCTGGTCATGAAGAACTACCTCTTTTCTTACGTTTAAATTTTTCTATGTCATTCCTCAACCTATATATTTGTTTCATAGCTTGTTCTAAGGTTTTAAACTCCTGGTCATGAAGATTATTCTGCTTCTTCTTCCATAGTATTTTCTTCAATCAATTCCTCTACAGGTTGATCTATCATTATCAACTCTTCTTCTATGTACCTAATGTGTCTAAGGAGATCCATATCTTCCTTAGTGAATCTAAATGGCTTGGGTGACTATACTTTTTCTTCCTTGATAGATTCCTCTTTAGTAGACCATTTAATAATATCGAACCCATCAGGGGTCTTTCAAATCCTAGGCTCTTTCTTTCCCTTTTCATTCTCATTGATATCTATGGGTGAGAAGGCTATAGTTGTCTTTTGTTTCTTAATTATTTGAGATCTCTAAAGAGGAGGTCTCCTTCTTCTTGATACAAAGTGTTTTTTTTCTTCAAATTTTATCATCTTTTTGGGAGGGCTAGTTGCTCAAAATTTTTATTTTTGTACAGTAGTTGATAGAATATCTTCTTCTTGCTATGAATGATTCATGGTGGAAGGATAAATCTTTGTTAAGGAGATAGTGGGAATAATGGGAGAAGGAATATTATTCTCAACTTGTGTGGGTGGACTATCCTCCTCTATGTCATTAGGAGATAAGACTAGTTTATTTTTCCTTATTCTAACTATAATAATTTTAGATAGACCCTCAGTAGCTATAGGCTATCCAGTAGCACTAGTGCCCGTAGCATCTTCTTGTGCATTTTTTTGGGCATGCTCCTCATTATTTCCCTCCTCTTGCTAAGGTTCAACATTCCCTAAGGTTATAAATTATTTCCAACTGAGGTTAAGTCTAATAGTATTTATTCCATGTTTAGTTATCAACCATATTAGGTGATGGTGAGACAAGGCTTTCTCAATCCATTTTTGGTACTCTTTGGACATCCTTTTTAGGATGTTTCATAGGTGATTTGGAACATTAATGGTCCTGTCATGCCTTAACTGATTTAAAAATTTAAACTAAAGAGTATAAATTAGAGAGTACCTTCCTTCACAGGTCATATATCTAATGATGTATGAGGCTATTTCCCTCCAAGATTTAGGTAGGCTGAGTCTCTCTATACTACCATTTTTTATTGCTAGCCTTTCATCTCCTTGACATAACTATTGTTTGGATTCTTGACCATTGGGTTTGTCTTGCTAGTTTTATCTAATTCATGGCAACCCAGTTGCCTGGCTTAATAGTTCTTCAGTAACTATAAATATGATGCCATGTATAGTAGCTTGATCTCTTATAAAGGATCCTAACAATTCTCTAGCAAGGGGTTCTAAGAAATACTATAATTTCTCAAAATAAGTGGTCCATTTAAATCTACTAAAGATAACCTAGCTAGTTGGGTCTTCTTGAAGTTGTCTATGACTTGTGGGTTCCCTTCTCAAGACAGACCCTCCCATTTTGATAAGTTTAGTCTTTTATCAATATTTTCAACCAATAATTAGCAACACACTCTATTTAGATTATAAATTTTTACTTATAATAAAGTAGGGTTTGTTTAATAATGGTAGTTTGTGGCTAGAGGTTGTAGGTTATGGCATGTTACAGCTTTATGTGAATGGTTTTAATTATAAATAAAAATAATGAAAGTGATTATTTTCCCTATAGGTTATTATGGTGTCATTTTGGCATTTAATCCCACATGTATGGATCCCATAGTGCATGGTATTATCTCCCACAACATTCTCCTCCTCCCACATGAGCTATCACTTGTCCCCAAGTGACATGAGATGAGTAGGATGAAAGAGATAGGATAGGGTCATGATTAAGGATATAAGTGTGAGGGGGGTGAGACGTTATCATGTGGGTTGAAGTGTGAGTTGAGAGGTATTAATGAATGATGTGTTAATGATTTAATATGTTTTTTAATATCATACATGTTATATTAAAAAAATAAATAGTCGTCTATGATCAACATATATGATGTACCTTTTTAATGATTTACCTAGGGTTACACCAAGGATTTGCATGTGAGTGTTTGCATGCAAGTGGTTGATGGTATAAAATGGTTGTGCTAGCACTTATAACTAGACTAAAGTGGGACCCTTTTGATTAATTATGATATCATAGGGTGTTAGACTTCTATGGTGCCCTTAGCTCACCTACATGTCATCATGATAGCTTGCATGGAACTAGAACAATAATCTTGGAGTTAGATGAGAGATTATTTCCCTTCTACCACTAATTGATTATAGAAAATTGGTATTATCCAAGTCTAGTTATATAGGAACATGAAAGAGGGTAGTTAAGGGTGTTGTTGCTTTATGATCTTCCCCTGCATGAGCTTGCTAATGATTTGTCTTTGTACTATCTTACTCCCTATGAATTCTATACCTAGCGAACTTTTTTGAGTTATTTAGGGGTAGGCCAAAGCAAGGTTTTGACTTGTTTACTTCAATCCTCCTTCACTCCTCCTCTATCTTTTCAGGTGTTTTCCATGTATTACTCAAAATATCATATCCAAGGCCATAGATTAGAGTTTATGAAAAACTATCATGCATGTGCTTAGAGAGGTGTTAGGGTATACCAACAACAACCAAATATGGTTCTCATAGCAACTACAAAGTTATGTATAGCTATGGGGAAGGTACCTATAGTAGCTGTAGAAGAGCCCATAACAACTAGAGGAAGATGAATAGTTTTGCTTCAAATGATTGCTTATTTTTTGTTTTTGTTTTTACCTCTAAATAGCTAGGAAGTTGGTTTTTTATTTAGACACATTTCATAGTTCTAGGTATTTAGTAGGTTGGTTTTCTACCCAAAAACTACCAACAATACCCAAAAAGGGATTTCATTGCTCATTTCTTTTCTTTTTTTTATTGACTCTAACTATTGTCTATAGTAAAATATTTACTCTAGGTCCTTGCCAAGTCAGTAGTGAGGATGACAAGTCAAGGACCAAGGGAAGGTCTCAATCTTCATGCTAGAGGAGGGCTAGGATGTCCTCCTCTCCTTTTGCATCTATGTTTTGGCTAGTTCTCCTTTTATCGAGTGAGACATCATACTGATCTAGCACATCATTGTATCCATTTTATAATTACATATGTATGTGATTGGTAAAATCTTACTAAGTGAGTGGAATTTTGTACAACTTTACTCTATGGCCATTGACTAGTAGACAAAATCTTATCAAATAAATGGTTTGAAGTTGCACTGCTCCATTGTCATAAATATGGTCAATCTCAAATAGACCAAGCCATATAGTTTGGAGATTGCCCTTGTGATCCTTATATTTTGAATCAAACATAAAGGCCCAATCTCTTGTATTGAATTATCTGGTCTTAATGTACCTATCATGCCATCCAATCCACTAGTTTTGTATAAGTTCTATGTTTTGCAATCATTTTGCTTGTATTCATCTAAGGCATTTAGTTACATAAGCCTTTCTTTTTATGCCTCAAATATATCCATCTCAAGTTTTAGTGATATTCATAAGGTCTTTTACTCAAATTCAATTGGCAAGATAGGTTTCTTCTCATAGACCAACTCATATTAGGTGAATCTTATATTAGTCTTTCACATGATTCTATAAGCCCAAATAGCTTTAATAACACTATCCTCCCAATCCTTATGGATTATACTAACAGTCTCGATCAAAATATTTTATAACTCCCTATTGGTGAATTCCACCTGTCTATTAGACTATGGATGATATGGAATTGACTTCTTATACCTAATTTTGTATTGTTAGACTAAAGCAATAATTAGACTAGTAGTGAATTGCAGTCCTTGATTAGTGACTATTTCTCATGGTACACCATATATTGTGAATATTTATTCATAGAGGAAAACTACCACCTTTTCATCCTTGGCATGTGTAAGAACCTTTAGTTCCACCCATTTAATGACATAGTTAGTACATATAAGGATGTACTCTTTATTTTTATATTTTGGATCAAAAGGTCCTACAAAATGTAGGCCTTATTTTTAAAATGGTTTAAACACCATTTGAGGCTATAAAGGCATCTCATCTAAATTTGTGGGTCTCCCCATATGCTGACATCTACCATAATGAGTAGTATACCTTATTGCATCTTTATGGAGTGAGGTCCAATAATATCTTGTATTCAATATTTTTACTACTGTACACTTAGATGTAAAGTGTCTTCTATAGGGTTTATCATGATAGGCTTTGAGGATATCTATAACTTCATCTTCTCTAAGACATCTTCTAATGATGGAGTCAGGGCTAGTATAGAAAATAAATCTAGACAACCATGAATATCTACCACTTTTTTGAATCAAAGCTCTTTTTTCTTTAGGGAAGAAGTGATGTGGAAGTAACCCTATGGAAAGGTAGTTAGAAATATAAGCATACTAAGGTGTGGTAAGGGTGAGGGATAATAGATGCTCATCTAGAAATGAGTCATCCACTATGGTATCTTCTTGAGGGGATTATAGGTGTGATAAGAAGTCAGCCATGATATTTTCCTTACCAGGCTTATCTATAATGGTTAGATCAAATTATTGTAATAAGAGAAACCATATTATCACTCTACTTGGGACAAATGATATATTCATAAGATACAAAATGGTTACATGGTATGTATGAACAAAGACTTGATATCCTATGATGTAGTGATAGAGCTTGTTGATAGCATAGACTACTACCAAGAACTCTTTTTTAGTAACTGTATAATTAGATTCTACTACCTATAGGTTCTTGGTTACAAAATATATAGTATAATTGGGCGCTTCCTATTTTTGGCTTAGCATAAATCCTAGGGTAGTATCTAAAGCATCTATGTGAATATGGAAGGGAATATTCCAATTAAGACCACATAGAACAGGGGTGGTGCTCAATAATTCCTTTAATTATTTGAAGGTTGTATCATAGGTAGGAGTCTAGATGAATTCAACATATTTAGTTAAGAGAGTGAATAGTGGTACTGCTACTTTGCTAAAATTATTAATAAATATATTGTAGTAACTAGCATGTCCTAAAAAAATCCTAATATCTTTATATTTATGAGGAACAATTAGGTTTTTTATGATGTTGATTTTTGTAGGGTCAACATTAATTCCTTTAGCAGATACATGGTGACCTAAGACAATGCCTTATATCATAAGTATGTAGCATTTCTTATGACTTAAAGACAAATGGTGCTCCTGACAGTGTTATATCACTTTCTCTAGGTTTTTTAGACACTCATCTAATCTTTCTCCATAAATAGTCAATTTGTCCATATAGATATCTACACATTCATTGGCCATATCTACAAAGATACTAAGATAGCCCTCTAGAATGTTGTAGGATAATTACATAGCCCAAAAAGTAATACAATATAAGAATAAGTACCCTAGGGACAAGTGAAGGTGGTCTTATCCTAGTCTTCAAGAGTAATTATAATCTAGTTTTAACTAATTAAGCCATCCAAAAATAAAAATGATCTGGGCAACAATTCAGATGATAATTCGGGTGATGGATCCACCCCACTTGATGGCAGAACTTCTAGGAGCCATAACTTTTGCACCATAGCTCCAATTGAATTGCCGTTTGAACTATTGGAAAGATAATAATGAGGGGAACCTATTGAGATGGAATTGATCTCCACTCCATGAATTTTTGCCCTTGAAAACCCAATGGAAGTGCCCCAAATTTCAATTTTAGTAGTGCAGTCTAAAAATAGTAATTCCTCAAATTCTGTATTGTTGTAAATTATGGAAGTCAAACAACTTAATCTCCCTCGATATTGGTGACCTTCCACATCCTCCTCACACCTTCAAAACATGTATAAATGAATATTTAACCCAAAATGGAAATTAGACATCTCTTCTCATAGATAGGCATATGTTTGGGTCTGCAATTTTGATCAATAAAACATCTCTTTTTAGTGATAGCATTATTTGAATTGTGTTGTTCTTATTTCTAAATTATCTTTCAACCAAAGCTTTATAGTTTTGGATTAGTGGTATCAGAGTGGTTTGTCTTTAGAGTGTATGATCTCAATAATGAGGTCAGATTATAGGAAGCTTGGGTGGAAAATAGATCCAATAGACTATCCACCTATTCGCTCCAAATGAATTCAAATTGCGGACAACACTGAGACATCTGATCCTTTCAAGGAAATGGTGAATGAAGCCCTCCAACAACAACAAGCATAGATGCTACAACAATTTTCTCAAATTATCCAACAAATATCAATGGGAAATTTTGGGTCCTCATCTACACCTACACATCCTTTCAGTGCCCCAACACCCTTCAAGGTTCAGGTGAAGTTTGATATCCCTACATTTGAAGGCAAAATCAATGCTAATGTAGTATAAAATTGGTTGGATCAATTGTCATCTTATTTTTCTATAAATAAATTCACTGATAAAGAGAATATTATTTTTTCTCTTCTGAAAGCATCATTTCGTGTCAAAAATTGGTGGGAAGTGTACAAAAAGAGATTCAGTGTAGATGATATTGGCCTTGAGACAGAACCTACACGGGATGATTTCATAGAAGCTATAAAGGAAGAATACTACCCCATTGGAGCATATGAATATCTGTATATAGAGTGGCAACAACTTCACCAAGGTAAGGAACAATTTGTTCAAGATTATACTGACATTTTTCATTCTCTATCTGCAAGTTGGGCATCCAAGAAAGTGAGAAACATAAGGTTCTCAAATATCATGGTGGACTAAAATGGTACATACGGGGAGAAATGGAACTCTTCAATTTGGAGACCATTGGTCAGGCGTACAAGTTCACAATGAAGATTGAGCAAAAGCATGGAAGAATGAATATAAAGAATCAGTCTTCAAAATGGAAAAGTGACAAAGAAGGTCAAACATGAGGCCAAAATTGGAAGCAAAAGGAAGGAAAGACTGAGAAGTGGTGTGATTATCACAAATTTGGAACTCACTCCAAAAAAGAATGTTGAGCCATCAAGTCACTACTTTCTGAGTCATAATCCTCAACATCTACTACTTTACCTCATATAGACCCTATAGTCAAAGAGGTTGAAGAAGAGATTATAGATGCTGATCCTAAAGCCATTATTGCTTCATCATAGACCCATGATGAGATACTAAATGACAAGGAAAGGTTGTTTCACTCTAAGTTATGGGTGAAAGGTAAGCCTCTACATTTCATTCTTGATAGTGGAAGTTAAAATAATTTAATCTCTGCTAATGTTGTGAAAAGACTAAATTTTTCCATGAAGCCTCACCCAAAACCATACAATATTGGATGGTTGAGTCCAGGGAGAAACCTCCATGTCACCCACCAATGTCTTCTCTCATATGCAATAAAACCTTTTCAAGATGAGGTCTTATGTGATGTGGTCAATCTAGATGTTTGTGATGTACTCTTTGGTTAGTTAGTCATGTATGTTTGACATGGCATCTATGAATCAAGAACTCGAAGGATCACTCTCACTCTTAGAACATGGTGCTACAAGGTACCACCTTCTACATCTGTCTCTCTGATTAGTGCCAAGAAATGTGTTCTCATGGTGGCCAAGCCACAAGAATCCAAAAGGGTTGATGTTATAGTCCTGAATACACAAACAACACAACAACAAAAGAAAATAGATACTAAGTTGAAGAAGTTCATGGCCTTCCATCCATAGTCTGATGGTCAGATAGAAATGGTGAACAATCAGGCCTTGCATAGTTCTATACTACCATTTTTCCTTCCAAGTATGCATCAAGAATAAAATTGAATTAAAAATAACACACATGATGAAAAATATTGATGCAATGGGGACCATTTCTTCTCAATGAGGGAGGAATGAGCCGGGCAACAATTTAGATGACAATTCGGGTGATGGGTCCACCCCACTTGATAGCAGAACTTCTCGGAGCCATAACTTTTGCACCATAGCTCCAATTGACTCACCGTTTGAGTCGTTGGAAAGATAATAATGAGTGGAACATCATGAGATGGCATGGAGCTCTACTCAATAAAGTTTTTCCCTTGAAAACCCAATAGAAGTGCCCCAAATTTCAATTTTAGTAGTGCAGTCTAAAAATAGTAAGTATCTAAAAATAGTAATCCCTCGAATTCTATATTGTTGTAAATTGTGGAAGTTGAACCACTTAATCTCCCTCAAGTTTGGTGACCTTCCAAATAATCCTCACACCTTCAAAACATGTATAAATGAATATGTAACCCAAAATAGAAATTAGACATCTCTTCTCAGAGATAGGCATATGTTTAGGTCTGCAATTTTGATCAATAAAACATCTCTTTTTAGAGATAACATTATTTGAATTGTGTTGTTCTTATTTTTGAATTATCTTTTAACCAAAGTTTTCAAGTTTTGGATCAACAAAATATTTCTTCCCTGCTAGTGTGTCCAATACCTGATCAATGAAGAGTAAAAGAAAATGATACTTTCTAGTTGTTGTATTAAGTTCCATATAATCTATGTATACACACCATTCTCTATTTTTCTTTGGTACAATTTCCAATGGTGAAACCCATTCACTATCTAAGATGGGATCTAAAAATATAGTGTTTAGGAGTTTCTACAATTCCACTTTGACTATTTCTCTAAGAGTTGGATTCATCCTATGTTATGGATATTTATTGGTTGACACTCTTCTTTAATATAGATATGATGTGTGCATGTTTTTGGGCTGATTCTTTGCATATCCTTATAATCCCATGCAAAATCATGTTGGTTTGCATACAACATGCTAAATAGGTTTTTTTCCTCATTTGACTCCAACTTGCTATTGATAAGATTTTTTTTTCTTGGAGAGATTTTAATTTGTCATGAGAGTGATTCCATAATTTCTATATTTCTAATAGATCTGGTTTGGTTGTAGCTATGAGGCAATAGCTAGTGGAATATTTCTTATATAGATGCATCATAATTATCTTCTTCCTAGATGTTGGAAAATGGGCACTCAACATATTTTAGCTGGTTAAAATTTGTAGAATGAGTTTGGTAATTATTTTGGAGAACATTAGAGAGAATTATATCTTCTTCTTGATCATTTAAGGTGCATTCATGGTCTATGGTAAATAAATTTTTTTAGGAAGGTTGCTCTACCTTATCTTCTTCATCCCATAATGTATGCTCTAGTGCTAAGGCCAGTTGTGCTTGGGGATAGAAGACCAACTTCTTAGTGTGGTTTCCTTTAGAAATCAACATGTCACCTAATATATAACTAATGAAGGTATCAACTATGGTAAGGCAAGGTCATCTTAAGATAAGAGGGTATCCACCCAAATTAGAATTTGGATATAACACAATGAAATCTATAGGATACTCCCAAGAATCTATAGTAATGATAAGATCTTCAATGACTCTTTTTGGTCTGACTATAGAATTGTCAGTCATTTACAACATTGTAGATGTGGGATGAATATTATTCAACTATAGTTTGTTCATGGTTTTAGTTGTCATTACATTTATTACATCCCTCAGGTCTATCAATTTATTGGATAGCTATTGATTATGGATCTGTACTATTACTACTAAGCATCTTAGATATAAATATTTCTTTGGTAGGGTGTTTCCCAGCATAATGTTATCTAGTTGGCTAATTATATGCGCTGTATCGAGATCCTTCTTCTTCCTTCTAGGTTTACATAGACATAAGTCTCTAACATCTTTGGAATATATGGGCACTTTTTTGATGGCCTGGAAGAGGAGAATTTTAACACAAATTTTTGAGTTGTCCTACGAAATCAAATTTAGGTTCAATTACATGGCACTAAAGAGCAAGACATTCTAGAAATGGTGGGGCTATTTAATCAAAAAATTTATTTACTAGTTTAGAGAGTTCTTAGAGTGGTGAAGGTGGGTTGGCATGACATTTTTAGGTTTCTTGATATTACTCCATTATTATGTGTTGGGGCTAGAGGTGGTAAAACTTTCTATGAATGTAGGTGAACTTCATTGATGTTCATATAGGCTTGATTGAATGCTTCATTTGCATAGGTGGAAGAGTCATGAGGCTAGTCCCATGAAGGATGCTCTCCATCATCATGTAAAAGATTGTTTTAGATAGGTACAAGTGCTTTATAAATATAAGAGATATTCTAATTTTTTCTATTATGTTACCTCACTTGAGTTAGCTACCCTTGTCCTTGATATTAACCTTGAAAAGGTTGTCTAGGAGCTTGATAAGATTGATAGGGCTGGAAAAAACCTTGGAAAGATATCCATTTATAGCATTGTAATTGCCTCTTAATAGTTTTAACTAATCATCTAAGATCCTTAATCATATCTTCCTCCTTTTACTTGATTTGTTGATTAGGGTCAACTTGTTTATGCTTAGGTGTGGGAATAGGAGCAATGGTAGACATATGAGCTTACACATTAGGAAACAAAGGCATAGGAGGTCTATGGGATATCTTCCCAACTTGAATAAGGTAGTTATTAGACCTTATGGTAGTTTCATAAGCATTAAGTAAAGTATCCCCTCCCATGGATTGAATCAACATAGAGATATAATAGTTGAAAGCCTTGAGGTAGTAAAGGAAAGAATTATGGGAAGTAGGGCTTACCAAGAGTGGGATCCTATCCCAAGTCTTTTGTAATCTTAAATTTATGTTTTGAATAACCTATTTTGGTGCTCTCATTATTATAGTCAGTTACTTAATCAAAGAAAAGTGGCCAGATTTATCTTCAAACCTCCTTCTCAAGGTATCACCTAATTCATCCCATGTAGTGATGGAGTTGGGAGCCAAACTGCCATACCAGTCAAGTTAATTTAACTTAAAATAAATATCCAATAATATGATATCAATTTATTATTTAGTGATATTATATATATATATATATATATATATATATATATATATATATATTACAAAAATTTGTAATGTTTCTTATATGTTCAATAGGATTAGTGGCATCTTCTCTCATGTATGAAGGCACACTTTTGAGGGATGACATGGGTATGTTATTATAGTGAGAAAGTGATAAATGGATATGGAAATTGTTGGAAATAAAGGGTAGGATAGTTGGGGCATCTTTCTTGCAGGTTGGACTCAAGAAAACTCTCATAATAGGTAAGCGAGCAACCAAAGTCTTTTTGGAGTATGGATAGATATTAACATACCTTTTTTATTTAAGAGAATAGTAAGGTAACTCTAAAAATTGAAATGGAATGCCTTTATTAGAAGATATTGTGTTTAAATTAGGCATGGAAATGAATCACTAGTCTACAAGCAAGAGCCAATGAGTGTTGGAGTCTATAAATGCTACATGAAGGAAGCTTTACAACTTCAAATTTTCCAAGGTTAGCATCTTATTTTGACAAATTCTTGGACTATGAGTCCCATTGAGCATGAAAAAAATGTTATCAATAAAATTTTCAACCAAATGAGGTCTACTCCAACCTCCTTTAATTTTATGTAACATGGAAACATATCTTAAGTTATGGGTGACTTATGGGAGAGATGAGTCTCTAGATTGAAGGGCTAAATCCCTTGCATCACACCTACAACTAACCACTAATTAATTTCTTTGAAATAAAAGGGATCAAAACTAACCTAATGGAGGTGATGCACTAAGATTAAATATATAATACTACCATGAACTTGTAGTCTATAAGATAATTTACAAAACTGATCTCAACACTCAAGGTTCCTTGAACAAAAGTGTTTTAACATGAAGGTAAGATGCCATGCATTTATCAAGGTAGATGCATATACAATTTGATTATAGTTACTAGTACTCCTATTTACGCTTAAATACACACACAAAATAACTAAATACACTTCATGTGACTTGTTATAAGGCATATTACTTTCATAAAGCATGAGATGGTGAGATGAACACATGGAGAGCTAACTATCACTTGCTATTCAACTATGAACTACTTCACACACTTAGAAAATAAGTTAATAACTCAAAATCAGATCAAAATATTTTATTCAAAGGAAAAATCAATAATCATACTAGTTGGGATTCACCATACTAGATGTGGATTGTTTACAAAGCCAAAAGTGGCTACTTATATAAAGAATTAAGAAGAGAGAGGGGGTGTAGTAGAAGGAGACTACCCAGTGTACACATTGAGTTAAAAAAATAATGGATTTATAGAATAGTCTTAAATAGATTTATAAATCCATGTGTGTCTCTTCTAAAGATACTCCATTCTCCAAGTGGCATAGGATTTAGAAATTGGCTTGACACCTTGATCATCTTCTCAGAAAATACCCTTAGTTAAATAATAAGAGTGGAAAATGGAATTATTAATCATAAATTAAACATTAATCCATTTATAAATTCTCATTTAACACCTTACCATGTATTAGGAAACTCTCTAATCATACATTTCATCATTCATATGCCTAGGTTTCTTGAAACTTCTCGTTTCCTATGCCTAGCTTGGTCCAAGTGGCTCAAAACTCGAGTTCATATTCTCCAAGGCACTCTATATCCATGGATGGAATTTATATATCTTCTTATAAATTTAAAAATCCATTTTAATTCTCGGAATAACTCCCAACACTCCATTTTTTTCCTTAATCTCTCATTAGGCCTATTTTACTTGTAACCTTAAAAACATATAAACCTCTTTATATATAATAATGTACAAAGGTTATTGATAATATTAGAACATATTTGAGGATCAATTATCCATTTATATTTTCATGTCAAATTTCACGTTCATATTCTAAGTGGAAGTCTACTTTTTTTGCCTTTCTTACTCCTTAATTAAGTCTCCTTGCCTAGAATGCTATTTTTATACTCTAAACCTATCCCACATGTGTGAAATCAGAAAAAAGAATTTTATTCACTTTACCTTGCTTATAACCAACCTCTATGTCAAATTTGATGCTCTGAGACCTTGTCAAAGTGTGAGAACCATGACATGGCCTTACAACTTAGTCTCATTTTAAGCATGTTTGAGATTGCCTTGGGAAATGAGATTTGTTTAACCACTTAAAGAAAATAATAAATATATTTTTTCAGATTTATAGGATTAAATACATCTAAATTTACCTCCTCCAATGGTTTTCAAGTGTTCATCTTTCCAAAACCCATGAGAAACACCAAAAACTATGAAAAATAGTGCATTTATTATAGTTTATACAACTAAAAGTATATAAAAAGTACTCATGTAGTATTTAATTGGAGTCCTAAACAACATAAAAATGTTTTTAGGAGTAAAATAGGTCATTTATTATAATTTATAAGTCCATTTCTATTGACTAGTCATTATTAGGATTTTAGGAGGATTTAGAGTGCCTTAGGTTCTTAAAGATTATTCATAAATAACAGATCCTATTTATCTATAATAATTCAATAATATTTTATTTATGGAACCCCTAAATCACCTCCAAACACCACTAGGTCCCATTCAAATCCTCATGAAAGTTTTAAGTGTGAGAAATTGACTCTCAAGTTATAAAGAAGCCATTGGAGAGGGGTCTGATCTCTTAAGATTTGTTCATAAAGGTGATGGACCTAAACCATAAAATAATGAAAATAAAATGGATTTTATAAAACTAAATATTATAATTTAAAACTAATTATCTCTATGCATAGGTTCATGATTACAATTGGTGAGATAAAAATGCCCTTTGGATGATAGTCATGCATGGAGGAAGTTCGAAGAGATTTTGAGACAAAATTGGCACTTTTCCTATTTTTAATTTTATTTTTATGATTATTTAAATTTTTTAGTTTCATATTTTACCTTAAAATTACCTTATTACTTAACTCTATCCCTAACAATCCACTTGTATCTTGATTGTACCTATGAGCATGTGTGTGGTCTTAAGCTCATTAGGCCTAGATAGGGTTTTGACCTTATTCACTCTTTTTATTAGGTATGAGGATATAAATGAGTTACTTATGGAAATATGAAACCATTAACCATTTATTTTATCTATCTAAAACCTCTTCTTAGAATTAACTCTCTCTAAACAATCTAAAACTTCCCATGAACCTAGGCAAATCTATAGGTTGTAATCTGGATATGTAGGCAGGGTTTTGAGACTCTATTTAATAATATTAATTAGTACATTATTTAGGATTAAATACATTAATTTTTTTCATAAATTTAGCCATAACTTGAGATATATATTAATTTTTCATATGTATTTCATCCCTTCCTTAGGATTGAAACTACCCTGCCTCTTCTTAGTAAATTATAGATGGTTATTAGGATGATATGACTACATTCTAGGGGTTTTAGGTCTCTAACCTAAGTCATTGAGAATAAAAATGAATTATTGATATAATTTAATGGACCTAAAACTCTTTTTTAACTCTGCCACCCTTTCAAAATTTCACACTTTGCTTGCAGATACTTTACCTCTCATGTTTGCTTACACCATGGTTGTAGGTGGCTATTTTAGAGTCTTAATGCATTTTAGTTTCAAGGTCTTAAATTTATACTCCATGTTCATATATATTATTTGTTTAATTATGGTAATTTTTTGAACTCTTCTTCACATCAATTAAAACACATCATCTTTCCAAGCACACACTATCCTTGTACCTTCTCAAAATGGATGTAGGTGTTCATTAGGAGAAGGTTTGAGCATGAGGTCTTGAACTTGGTATTATCACTCCATCATTGTGAATTTAAGTATTAAAAAAATAATTAAGAGTTTCTTCTCACATCCTTACAAGGGTTATTGGCTACTTCATAAAACTTTCAAACATTTTGCCTTTTCAATTTCGTACACAGACCTATATCTATGCATTAATGCTTTTAAACTTTGTATTCTAACCATCTCTTGAATTCAAATGGTCTGGTGTATTCATTGGTTTATGAAAATTAATATATGAACTGAGACATTATTTAAACCTAACTTTTTTATGTATTCTATTTGGAGAATAATTAACTTTTAGTCCACAATGAAGACCTACATGTCTAAGGCCTGTAGGTCTCTTTTTCTTGCATAGGATGCTAAGAAAAATTGTCGAGTCATTAGACCATTTTAACATTATAATGTTGTATAACATACTAATGTATTTATTATTACCTTATCCATAATCCTATGCCTTTTTATTTAGCATATGTCATCTTCAAACTATCCATTTGGTATACAGACTATATGTTCACTTAGCTTATGTAAGTTCCAAGTATGGAGTGGAGCTTAGTGAAAGGTTCATGCTATTTTGATGGTAAAATGGAGTCTATCAAGGGTCAAAAATATATTTATGAGGATTTATCACCTTTCACACTTCCTAAACATGCTCTTCATAGAACTCAGGTTCCATGGATGTCCACCTACAAGTTTCTAGACTTGTGGGTGGCTAGAATACACTCCAACATCATTTTATAATACAAATTTGATCACATATCTCAAAAATTCAACTTAGATTTTTTTAAATATTAATTTATTATGATATATTAGTCATTTATTTTCACTCAAGGCCAACATTGATATTAAAACCTATAGAGATCCATTTACATTTATGCACAGACCATGCTTTTCAAAGAGCAAGACATGGTGCCTCTTGAAGGATTATTTGAATAGAGATAATTCTCAAGAGAAAGCACATGAATTATGTGAGATTTATTATGTTTTTAATTATAAATTGATTAATATAAACCTATAAAGGTGATATACATTTCAAACAACCAAAACTTGCATCAGGACTGACTGAAACACCCTATTGACACACTTTTCCTCTTAATGAAGAAAATTAATGAAGATGAATTAGATGATGAAACTAACATAGATATAATATATTTTAACTATAAAATAATACCTAAAAACCATTCTCCTCCATTCAATTCTTAAGTGGAGAAACAAGAGCCAAATTAGACCCTACTTGCATGGATAAGGAATAATGACCTACTATTACTCTTAAAGATTGCTCATAAAGGACAAGCCATGAATCTAAAAATCAATTCTAATAATTTATATATTATTAGTACCTCTAATATTTAAAAAAAATTCATATCCTAAATCTCTCTCTCCTAGCTGTACCATCTACTTATATTTTGCCTTTATGAGATTATGAAGGCATCGATGGAGGAGAGATAATGTTTGATTCATTTTTAAGACCTAAAACTTGGTCCAAATCCTAAAAATGATTTTTCAAGCCTAAGGGACACTATAAAACCATTTAAAACTGAAATATGATCTTCCAAATCTCTATAAGTGCCCAAAAGTGCTTGTAAATAGGTAGTTTACTTAGTTTAGACATTGAACTACAAATTTTATTAGCATCTAACCATCCCTAAACATTATCTAACACCAAGTACATTCAGCAACCTTATTTAAATATTTTTATTGGAAAAATGGTACATACAAATCCAAGTAGGCCAAAAGGTGACCAAAATGATATTTTATCTCATGAAAACATAATAAAAGGTTAATACATGATATTATGACATTAAATACACCTTAATACCCATTTATAATGACTCTAAGCCATATGAAACCTTTTACCATGTTTGGCAACATCAAGACATCATAAATTACCCCTAGGAATAGATAAATACACATGAGACCAAACCTTAGACCAAGATAATAAATTACTAATACAACCATATGAAAACTATTTAGGACCATAATAAGACCACATAAAAGTTTTGATAGTGCCACATAAAGTATAAACCTAGAAGGGTTGATAAATTTTGAATTGGGATAGAACTTTGGTCAACAAATTAGTAACTCACATGGGTAACATGTCTACAATACTAATGGATCAATGGACTTATCCTCCCATTGGGAAATGGACTCACTTCTTATACTGTAATATGTCATTGACATGCCTTCATAAGACTTCAAACTCACACCAAACCACTCAACAAGAAAAAAACACACTATGCCAAAGTTATTTAGCAAAAACCACACACAAAAGACTCAAAACAACACACCCAACCTATTATGTATAAACCTGAAAACATTTTTGATGTGATTAAATAAATAGTCTTTCTTCAACCAAGATAAAAAATAATGTTCTTAGAGTCATAGTTGATCCATGAAAAAAAAATCACCATATGATGGATGTTTGTCAAATAAAAGTTGCTTATTATGGTGATAAAATTAATTACCATTCATGAGAACTATGATATTTTCAAGTGCATCACTTGAGACTCCTTTGAATGGTATTTTCACTTAGGGCCAACATTCATGGTCAAACCTATAGAGATCTAATTATTCCTATACCCTACTTTTCAAATAGTAAGACATGTTACCTCTTGAAGAACTATTTATAGAGAGATACTTATCAAGATAGAACATGTGAATTATGGGAAATTGAGGAGGTTTTTAATTAGCAATAGAGTACTAGAAACCTCTGAAAGTGACATACATCTCAAACAACCAAAACTTGTAGCAAGAGTGACTGAAACACACTATATATTGAGACACTTTTCCTCTTATTGAAAACACTTCATGAATGTGAATTAGATAATTAAACTACCATGGGAAGGATATATTTTACCTATAAAAACATCCTTAAAAACTATTCTTCTCCATAAAATTTTGAAGTGGATAAATAGGAGAAAAATTAGACCCTACTTGGATGGACAAGGCATAGTGTTTCTTACTATTTCTTACTCTATTTTTTAGGAAAAGGGAGAGAAACAACAGAGGAGGGGTTTGTACCTGGTAAACATTGTGCTCATTGATGACAAGATGAAGTGAGAGCTCCTTTTTGGAAATGAAGAACTACTAATAATAAGACCACACTAAAATAACTTGATTGTTAGATGAGTATGAAGGGTAGATTACCTAACAACTCTAGATCCAAGAAGTGAAAGTTCCCTTAGATGGTTGTCAATCCATTCCCCTAATGATAAAAATATTTGATACTAGAATTAAAATATGTTTGCATTTAGATTTATAAGAAAGAAAATTCTTATGCTTGAAATAAATAAAAGTACTTGTTCAATACGGTGACTAAATATCATGTGATGGGTCAATACCATAAATAAAATAGGTCAAAATATGGTTCATAAAATATTAATAGGCTTTGCAAACAAGTAAAAAATAGAAAAAGGGTCTAGTTGGGTGGAATATGTTTGAAAATAACAATCTATTATTTTTTAATAGTGATTGAAAGTGGTTAGATTGGCTGATGATGGTTAAGTATGACTAATGATGCTTAGGTGATTGACGATGATTATTATGACTAGCGACATTTATAACAACTGGTGATAGTTACCTATGTGAAGTCTAGAGTATATGGAGCTAGGGAGGAAATGGCTTATGGGTATAAGATTGGAAAGGGTTTTTGGAGGTAAGAGATGAAGGTCATGTGGCTTGATCAAGACAAAAAAGTCAATAAATAAAGGAAACTAATAAAAATAAATAAGAGATACCTATAAATTTCCAAATGGATGATAATAGCAATCTAAAGGAAATTGGGTAGCATAACAATATCTCTACCTTTCAATAGTCACATAGATAGAGTTTTAGGGTCCTAGACACCGACACAAAGGAAACAAGAGAGCTTAGATGTAAATTTATGGATATTCATTTACTCTAAGAGCCTTGCATTTATAGCATAAAAATGCTAATAAGAGATAAAGTGTCTAAGTTGGGTGAGGATAAAGATGCTAATTAAAATGGAAGAAAAGTCATAAGGTGTGCATGGGAAAGTTTCTATTTTTGCCATGCATTCATAGGTTATAGCTAGATGTTTTTATATTTCAAGTTTAGAGACCTAATTATCGACAGTTATGCTAACCATCGATGGTTGATTCCTAAGTGTAAAAGGGTTGACAATGGTTCTAAGAATGATGTTGCTAAAATGTTTGACAAAGGGTGCCTAGGTGCTTTAGCAAGTGTAAAGGGTGTTTTAAAAGTGAAATAGCTAGGTGAATATCTAAGGTCAAGAATTAGCCTAGGGTGATGTGACATCAAAAACTAGCCACGGGGATCTTTTCATGTGTTTACATTTTGGCCCTTTTTATTGTGTAGCTTTATGTAAATAAGCTATAGAATAAAAATAGAGTGTTGATGAGTAAAGTTTAGTTGCCTCAAGTATGGGGGTTTAGTTTCCTTGAGTATGGGAGGAAGATATCCCCCATCAAACTAGGAGTTGATGAGGTAACACTAAAATTAGGTCATAGTTTGATAAATAGTAAAATGAAGGTCATGAGTTGGGTGAAAAAAAGGTGTGGGTATTTGAAATGCAAATACATGCACAACATATGACAAAATGTGATAATTAAATGCATGGAAAGATGAAAGTTTTCAATGTTGATAAGCTTAGGTTCAAGGATAAATAATAAGGTAACTAGTCCCCAACATTTGTCATAGCTAATCGAGTCACACATATCAAGTTGCTTAGAAAAGGTCAATGTTTACTTAGGTATCCAGAGTAGGAAATTCTCTTGAGAAAAACATGAATGAGTTGGGTCACACACAAGGTGGTTTGTAATGTAAAAATTCATCATGGAAATATTAGTCAAGGTGGTCATTATGACCAAACTAAGGTCATTACAAGGTGTGTGAGTATGTTGATTCAAAAAAAGGTGCCAACATCAAGGTGGATGCAAACAAGTGTGTAGGGTGGTTAGGTAAGGAATGGCAGAGCTAACTCTTGATGCACTAGGTAAGAGGATGATACTTACATAGTCCCATGGATATTAGATCCAACATGGATTTTAGGCCAAATGTAGTTCTTGGTTGGTGGGGGCAAGGTAAATCCTAATAGGTCAAAGTTTGGGAAGAAATAGGCTACCTAATTTGGATATATTAATAGGTTTAGTTTAGGTAGAAAAGGGGTGATAAAGGTGGGGTAAATAGATATAAACCCTAACTATTGATAGTTATGGGAAACCATCAAAGGTTAGGCAACCATCAATGTTTAGGGATAGTCATCTATGATTAGGCAACCATTGATGGTTGCACGAAAACCTTAAAACCATGGTAAAAAGGCAAATGATCAATAGTTTGTCTTCATTTTGTAAATTGAGTGATTGATGTTTTGTCATTTTTGAGCATTTGGTATGAAGATCTCTTTTTAGTGCATGTAAGTGTTGTGAGGTGTCAAAATGAGAATGGTGCATGTGATTGATCAAGTGGAGTTGAGATGGATGTTGGAGATGGTTGTGGTTAAGGGGTGGGGCATAGATTGAGGAATCACAATTAGTTATGGAATGAGGTAGACTTATGTTTTAAATTTGATGTGAGTTATAATTTGTGAAAATAAGATAGAGAAAATATGTGTTAATGGGAGGTTAGGATAGATTGTGTGTGTAGGACATGCCCTATGGTTTAATTATCTAAGGTTTTTGGAGGGTGTATGAGTAATATAGAGGAATGAAGGTATAAGTGTAGAGTTGTAAGGTATTTATAGGACTATAGAGAGAGTTAAAAAATGATGGGAAGGTTGTAAGAGAGATTAGGGTTTTTTGGGTGAGGGGGTCAAGGCTCACCATTGATAGTCACTAAAAATGAGCATCTATGGTTGACTCGACCAACAACGATCTATCCTAGGGATCAAAATACCTATAAGAGACTATCAATGGTTGGGGAGATCCATGGATAGTTAAGGAGGAAGGGGTTTGGGTAGGAAAAATAAGGGTAAAAAGGTGGGGGGGGGCTTAATTTGTTTATAGAAATTGATTGAAGAATAAGATTTGTATAGATGACTTTATATATTGGTATATTATGGCTAATTTAATGAATTATTTTTGATATTTATTAATGTGGAATAAGTTGATGAACTAGTTAGTTATGTTTATTGTTTATTAGTTTATTGATATTTTGCATTGATAATAGGTTATGTTGTGAGTAATATAGATAATTTGTGAAATATCATTTTGAGGATTGGGTTAATAATTTGGAGATGATAAATATTTGTTTTTAGAGATGAGGGTATGGTAGAATGGTTATAGATGTAAAAAAGTGTTTAAGGGATGAAATTTTCTTGGGGTGTATAGATGGGATAAAATAAGAAAGTTTTTCGGAAGAATAGTATAGATAGTTAGTGAGAGGTAGGTAATTGTTTAAATGACTATTTAGAATGGGATGTAGGGTAGGATAAAGGTTATTATAAATGAGTAGGGGATAGGTGTGTGAAATCTGTGAAGGATTGAATTTGTTTATAGTTATGAGAGATAAGTGTAGGGAAAAAAGGATAGATGAAATAGTGTAAGTAGAGATGCAAGTGTTTAATAATTATCATGTACATAGGGATAGGTCATCACTTAATTAATGATATGTTGTTTTTGTAGGTGTGAGTTCAGATATAATTGTGAGATTGAGTGCACAAGATCTTTGGAGAGGTGAGGGATGCTATGTCTATCAAAGACTAATGACAAATAGAGTTAGCTGGTTTTAGAGGGATGCATCATTACTAGTGGCTTCCTAGGGTTGTTATGATGATAGTTACCCTCATTAAGAGATGGGACTTAGTGACTAACACATTATGGTTGTCGATAGGGGAGATGAGCATCCTTCTAGAGGATGTGCATTAGATCACACACTTGCATATTTATGGAGAACCCATTTACCACATAGAGAATGAAGAGATTGATGAGTACATAGAATTTATGTATGGGGATGATAGAGTAGATGTACAATTCCATTTAGGAGGGTTTATTATTAGGATATTATACCAAAGGGCCTAAGGAGAGAGATACTTATTGACTATGTTATAGTTAGTGATAATGTGTTTTACATTAATCAATTCTATTAGGAAGAGGTTTCCATGTGTTTTATTAGGGGTTATTATGGAGTTGATGCTTATGAATACTATTTATAGATGGGGCCAGGTGTTATTGGTTCAAATTTATAAAGAGATATGGGGCTTTAGAAGGCATAGGCACTACAACATTGGTGTGGGGTTCATCCTTCAATTTTAGGAATTCAAGCACATAAGGTTACTAAGATCATTAGACTTGTCAATAGACAATTACCTATTGATGGACTACATAGTTAGATTTTATCAATGGAGGAGGGATAGGGTGATAACTGGGGCTGACAGTGGGTCGAAAGATATTGATTAGTTTTAAGGTGCCTTGGAGGGATTAGTGCATAAAGACATAGTTTATAGGTTGTATAGGATTTGGATTGTATGGGTTAGATATTGATACCACACACTAGCCTTGTAGAGCTAGAGATGGGTGTTTAGAAGGCAAGATGGTGAGACTAAGTGTATCCTCTTTGAGAGGGTGTAGATATAGTTTAGACTTATCTAGTGTGTCCCTCCTAATTTTGCATGGTATAGGAGGGAGGATGTAGATTATTTGTTAATATAGCCATAGCCCCAAGAGAAGGAGTTGGATCATGAGAAGATACCATTTAGAGATGGAGATGGTGTAGGCATTATGGCTGACTATCCTACATAGTTTTAGTTAGGCATGTAGTAGTCAATTTTAATTAGGGAGATGGGGGCTAAGAGATGATGGATGTTGATCTAGGATAGAGGCCAAGATAGGGTGATCCATAAGTAGTGGTGGAACTAGAAACAACATAGGCCTACATTTTAGTGTTACAAGGGAAGATTGCCACTCTTTAGGGTCAGATGGGAGGAGTGACAGTGAAGATAGATTAGGCCTAAGCATAGGTTACCTCTTTATAGAGTTAGGTGGCCATTTTATAGGGGTAGGTTACCAAAGTGATAAGGGAGTAGGACCAATGGAGGGTATTGCTCGATTTAGTGACATAGGAGAGAGACTCTTTGTGGTGATTTAGTAGAGCATCGGTGGTACCCCTATGTTTTATTACATAGGCTAGATATCTAGTGACCATATAGGAGTTGCAATACTATGAGGGCATTATGCTAGCATAGTGTCTTTATGAGCTGATGTGGGGAGAGTATTATATTGGCTTGGTTGGTAGAGTAGTGATTACAGCCCTAGGTCAGTGGGCTATGGCAATGGGTCATCCAATAGGGCCTCCACATGGGATAGGTATAGGTACTGGGACAAGCATATGTATAGGTACAAGTGTGAATGGAGCCAATGATAATGGTGACCTAGGGCCTTGACATGAATTTTTGGTATAGATAGATGTATTAGTTGATTTTAATACTAGCCTACATGTTATGGATGCAAGATGTACATATGAGTGAGAGATATGTATATGTATTGATACATATTGATGGATATATTTATGATTTATATTATTGAGATGTTTTATGGTTTCATGTTTTATGAGATGGATTCTTATGTGTTGATGATGTGTTGAGTATGAGTGATGTTGATTTTAGATGTTATAGATGATGATCATGTCTAAAACTTATGATGATGATGATGATGATGATGATGATGATTACCATGCTTAGTATAGGCATGTGATGATATATGGTTTAAAGTTTAAATGATGTTTTGATTTTGATTTATATGATGTTCTTGTATTGATATGATGGAAATATGTGATTGTGATGCTAGAAACTATCATCTTAGGTGATGATTTTGATTTTATTATTAATGATATGTTTGTTCATTATGGATCATGATGTTGTGGTAGGATTTTATAAGTTTATAGTATTTGAGAAAGAATGATAAGAGACAACATCCTTGTGACCCATCATAAATAGAAAAAGTCATGTTGGGTTCATTGGTGAGGACCCTATTAGACCAAGGTTAGATAGGATCTTAATGAAAATAATCCTTTGATAGGATTCACATTAACACATGTCTAATGAAAAGGTGTCATTATAAATGGAATGTTGTTGAGTGAGCCCATAGTCCCTTATTTTATAGAGTGTATATAAGGAAAGGGGGTGATAGGTAAATGGAGGGAAAAGGGATGATGTAGGAACCTAATGTGGATTTAATTACCCTTTTGATAGGTAACCTAAGAACCAAAATAGACAAGTCCATGTATTAACAAGGTGTAGATTGATCACTATGAGAAGTCCATAAATATGTAGAAATTTTAATTTTTTATGAGAGAGCCAATTACAGCCCTTTTTGTGGGATAAATTTATTTCAATGGGGGTCATTAATTTATTGATTTTATGAAAAAAGTGAAGCTAATCAATGTGAGAAGATTTGAATACTTGGATTGAGCTGATTGTAGCTTGTATGAACAAATTATTTTTGACATTTTCATTAGTCATCCTTCAAGGGAGTGATCTAATTCTGATTGTGATAGCTATCCTTCGAGGGATAAATATATTTATTTTTGACTTTATTTGACAAAAATCCTTTGAGGGAGTAGTCTATCTTTAAAAATGGACCCCAATAATATTTTCTATCCCATAGAGAATATTTTAATGTTGTTTTAGACATGGACTCATCTATCCAAGCTTAGAGGTTGACCTTATAGGGTTAAGATTTTTACCATAAAAGGTGGTTGTGAGGTAATGTAATGTGGTTTAGGAGAAATAAGGGACCATTGGATTCCATCTAGTTGTAAATGAAAAGTATCCATGAGAATCATGCCATGGGTAGAGCCATGTTGCCCACATTTAAGATTAGGGTAAGACTTATGACAAATAATTGCATGAGTCTATTATAATCATAGGTCCCTAAGAGGAATAGGGTAATAATATAAGGGGGAAGAAGCTTATAAACCAATGGATGAACATAAGTTAGACAATAAGGTTTATCAGATATTCCTTAATAGTATAAAGGGTGAAAATACAAAGCGTTAAGAGGCTCATATTTTGGTTTGCCTTCAAGAGATGAAAAATGATAAGCTCTTGATCCATAATTATTGGTAATGATATAGGGTCTAATCCAATTGAAATCAAACTTGCCCTTTTTTATTTTTTCCATATTCGTTACATGTTGGTTTTTTTTTTAGGATGAGGTCTCTAATTTTAAATTCACATTATTTCAAATATTTGTTATAATCATGGGTGATATGCTCTTGGTACACATGAAAGTGATTAAGGGTAGAAAGGTGATGCTCATCAAGAAAATCAAGGTGTGTAATGCATTCTTGTCTATATTTATCTTCAAAAATGATGTCTTATAGGGATATGCAAAGAGAAGGGATCTAGACTTCAAGAGGTAAGATATCCTCTGCACCAAAGACTAGGGAAAATAGTGTAGTACCCATGGAGGTTTGGATTCTAGTGTGATAGGCCCACAAAGCAAATCAGATATGTAGGTGCCAATCCTAGCTTGAAGAACTTACAAATTTGGTTAGCATTTTAATGAGGGTTTTGTTGGATGCTTTAGCCTATCCATTTACTTATGGATGATAGGGTGATGAATGACTTAGTTTGATGCTAAAAACATCTCAAAGGGCTTGAACTTTCTTTTTTTTAATGATTTACTATTATTAGTAATGATTTTATGAGGGACACCAAAATGATAGATAATGTGATGATTGATAAAATTAATAAATTTTTCAGCTTTGGTCAAGATGAGAGGGATGGCTTCCACCCATTTAGTGAAATATTCGATAGTGGTGATGATAAATTGGTATCATTGAGATGAGTGAGGATTGATTTCTCTAATGAGATCAAGCCCCCATTATGAAAAGGGCCAATAATCTTTGGGTATCTAGAGTCCATGAATAGGCACGTGATACAAGTTTGTGTGTTTTTGGCATTTGACACAATTTTTTAAATAGTCACAATAGTCTTGATTGAGGATAGGCAAATAGGATCCAAGGTGTAGGCTTATTTTGGTGACAACAAGGCCACTAAAATTTTCCCCACAAGCTCCATCATGAGTTTCCTTGATGGCATGGGAAATCTCATGACTATGCAGGAAATGGAGAATAAGGCCATCAAAGCCACATTCGTATAAGATTCGCCCTAGTATGGTATAATGAGATGTACCTTGAACAAAGGCCTTATAGGCATTCTTTGAGAGGTCAAGTGGAATAATGACAATGTTAAGGTAATTGAAAGTTTGATCATACTAGATGTTGGAAGGGGATGCCTCTACACTATAAATGGTAGGAAGGGCTGACCTAATATATGAGAGTCTAATTAAATGATGGATGATGAAAAATAGTTTGGAGTCAATAGGTTGAGAGGTGATTTAAGTTGCAAGGGAGGCCATTGCATCTATGAATTTATTAGTAGATCAAAGTACTAACTAGATCTGGTAACATTCAAAATATGTTAAGAGTTCATCAATGAGAAGCTTATAATTTAGTAAAACATAATTTTACATTGATAATAACTATTGACCTGGTTGATCACGAGTTGTGAATTACCAAAGATAGAGATGGTTTTGATTTTTAAAGTGAGAGTAGTTTGGAGACTAATGACTAAAGCTTCATATTCCAATATGTTATTATTACATTAAATTCATGTTTAAAGGATAGTGGAAGAGGTTCACCATGAAGGGGTATGATAATTATGCCTACACCCCCACCCTGTTGGCATTTAGATACATAAAAAATATGGTCATTTGGTAAGGGGGTTCTTCCTAATAAAGTGTCACAATGGACTCATATAGAAAGGTTAAAGGAATGGGTTGGTTGTTAGGTAAGGGAGCCTCAACCAACTGGTCAATGATGACCTACCCTTTAATGGATTTTTGGTGAAGAAACTCAAGATTGAACTTAGAAAGAAGCATGATCCACTTAGCCATAAATTGATTTTGGTATGGTTTGGGGTGCATATACTTGAGTGGGTCGGTATTGGTGATAATATAGGTGTTTTGGTTAAGAAGGTAATGATAGAGATTAGAGGTGATAAAAATGAGAGTAAGACAAAGTTTTTTAGGATGGGTATACCATGTCTCATACTATAGAAACATACAAATAATATAATAGATGGCTTTCTCTTTGTTTTGTTCATCTTGTTAAGCAAGCATCACACCTATAGAGTGATCAGTGGTGGATATGTGAAGGTAAAAAGGATAGCCATCCTTAGGTGGGATAACAATTGGTGGAGAAATTAGGTACTCCTTAAGTGAGTTAAAGGATTCTTGATTGTCTTTGGTTCATTTAAAGAAGTCATCTCTTTTTAGGAGATGGTGAAAGGGATAGCATTTATCTAATGGTTGGGAGATGAAGAGACATATAGGTTGGAGTTTTCCCTATAGGCTACAAAGTTTTTTAATGTTTATTGGAGGAAGAATTTCTAGAATTGATTTGACTTTGGTAGGGTCAATGTTAATTCCATGAAGAGAGATGATGAAGCCAAGAAGCTTTCTAGATTGAACCCAAAAAATACATTTCTTGGGATTGAGCCTAACATGGAATTGGATTAGTCAATCGAAGATGATAGTGAGAACAACTAGGTGATCCTTGCAATGTTTGGGTTTATTGAGGAGATCATCCCCATAATATTTTATAATCTTATGGATAATATCATGGAAGATATAGATCATGGATCATTGATAAGTCACTCCACATTTTTTAAACCAAAAGGAATGACTCGATAATAGAAGGTTCCCCAAGGAGTAATGAAGGTAGTTTTATGTTGATCTAAGGGGGTGATCAAGATCTGATTATATCTTGAAAAGCCATCCATGAGAGATAACATCTTGTGGCCTATGTTAAGATCAACTAGTTCATTGATGTTAGGTAAATGAAAGTCATCTTTGGGGCATGTAAGGCTAAGGTCATGAAAATAAATACAAAGATGAAGTCCCCTAGTTAGTTTGGTAATAGGCATAATTCTAGAGACCCATTATGGATAATCAATGGGTTAAATGAAGTTAATGAATAGAAGGAATTAAAGTTCTTCTTTGATGAGAATAAGTTATGCAAGGGTACATTTTATGAATCTTTTTTCATACCATCCTAGCCTCAAGATGGGTAATAATGTTCTAGAGAGTGATGGAGGGGTCAATTCTAGGCATGTCTTGATAAGACCAAGCAAATGTGATTGCTACAGTCTTGAAAGAAGGCAAGATAATCTTTTTGATCATCTGAGTTTAAGGATTTGCCAAGTATAATTATATGAGGATCCTCCTGGTCCCTAAGTTAATGTCAATAGTTGACTCATTTATCATGGTTTGGTTCTTAAGGGGAGGGGATTTATATATAGAAGAATCCCCCACACCGAGATAGGTGAGGATGGAAGAATCATCTTGACGTTGGATGGTGTGAATAATAGATGAATCTCGATCAATAAACTCAGGATGAATGAGAGGAAAGGTATTCATTTACCCCTCTTTTTGATATTTTAGTGGGCCCAAACTACCAGTATTAATCAAAAAATAATTTTTAGATGGGATGATATCAGAGTCGTCAGACTGAGAAGATGAATTAGGTAAGGATAAAATCTCTTCCATAGGGGTAGCAATGGGTTTTTTTGAGGTGGGTTCTTCTGGTGGTTTGAAACCAATCCCAAAGAATTCATGAGGTTTTTGAGTTTTGATCATAGGTAATTCATAAAGTCCTTACTCATAAAGGCCCATACCAAATCCTTTCCAAGTACAATGATGAAGATAGGTTTTGACAAAGGCTGGATTGCTTAGATAGGAGAAATTAGAAGTAAAAGGTTGAATGTATGGAGTGGGGATAGGAGCAAGAAGTGGTTGATCAAGTCCCCCATAGAAAAAATTTGTTCTATCATTAGGAAGTCCAAAGGGGATGATGGTTTCTATGTTGGGGTCATAAGAAGGGTCATTTTGAAGGTTCCCATATTCCTGGGGAGTGCAAAAGGCATCTAAGGCTAAAAGTCAATATTCCCTAAGGGTGAAACATTATAAATTTGTTCCAAGGAGTCCTCAATGGGGATCTAAGAAGAAGAGATAGATGAACTAGTTGAGGCTTCATCATTGTTGATAGTAGAAGCACTATGGTTCAAGGTTGAGGGTGCAGTTATGTTAATGGGGTTAGTTGATTGTGTAAGAGATGAATGTGAAATAAGGACATCATTAAGAATATAGATCATTGTGAAAGATGTAAAAGGATTTGGATTAGCCTTGATAGTTATAACCTATCCTTTATGTTCAATTTTAACATAATGATGTAAAGTGGAGGGGATGCAACTCATAACTTAGATCTAAAGGCATCTTGGTAGAATGATATATTATAATTCACCCTATATAATAGAAAGTAACTTAGGAATGGTGTGAGGTCCAAATTGTATTAGAAGGGCAACAATCCCCAAAGTAGTTGCCATTGTGTCATTGAAAGAGTGAAGAACTGTTGTGCTTTTGACCATGATGTTCTTTGGTAAATGAATCTAATTGAAAGCATGGGAGGATATTGTGTTGATGTTGGATCCTTCATAAATCATCACCCTTTTTATGTGGGTGTGATTAATATATATGGTGATAAATACAGGAGGGTCAGACTCCTTAGAATGGGCTAGATGTATCTCTAGGTCTTGGAAGGTGATAATGGTAGAATGTTGGAGGTTCCCAACAAAGGATACAAGAGATTGAGGGTCATATAGTTTAACCTCTATAGATTTTAGATAATATATTAATGCCTAATGATGATGAGGTGAGGTATTGATCAAGTCATAAAGGCTCATCTTTATTGGGGCTTGGTGACGTTGCTTCAACATAGTCTATTAAATGGATGTAGGAGAATTGGTGGGGGGTACACCTAAGATAGATTATTTGGGTCTAGGTGAGGGCATAGGTGGTGGTATTGGTAATTGAGTTTGGTTATAAGGATAATATTCCAAAGGATATGTCCATGTAATGGATGTAAGGGCTCTTCCCTTGTTGTTGCATTCAAGATCGAGTAATCATGTGAATGGTGTGGATAATAGGAATGGTTAGACTAGGTGATTGCTTCAGTTTCTCCCCTTCACTTTGAGATGAAAGGTGAAGAAAAAGTATAGGTGAGGTCTGTGGTTGGGTTGTTTGGGTTAATTATTGAGTTGGCTAGGCTAGTAGTCAGATTGGTTGAGCTGGTGAAGATGGTTCATTAAATAATAAATCATCCTCATCATATAGTCTATGGACAATAGCTTGGAGAGATTTTTAGTTCTTAGTATCATGTCATGGTGTCCTATGATATGCACAAATCAAATTATCATTTAACTAGGAGGGTTTGGTATTATAAGGGGTAAATGGCTTGATGGGCAATAATTTAATGAAAGATGTTTACAAAAACCTCTATAAAATTACTACTTAAGGTTTATTTAGAGGTGTTGGGGGTGTCACATTACTTGTTTAAGAAAAAGGGACCTTCTTATGTATGGTTTTGAATTTAGCAGTGGTTGGTATTTGGAAAATTTTGGTGGATGGTTTGGGTTGGGTTAGCTTAGCTGTGATGGGGTTACTTATGGGTGGTTTTGAATTAGAAGATGAGGGGTTGATAATAGGTGGGAAAGTGAAAGGGGATAAACTAGCTAAGAATAATGAAGAAGTTGATGGCTTGGGTGGTGGGAGGGTAGGCATAGAAAAGGTCATTGGTTTAATTAAAGTGGAATGCGTGACTAGGATAGTATAAGGGTGGGGACCCAAAATGGATGGTAGAAGAAAAGGATGTGGCATAGGTAAAGCTTGAGATCAAGGTTTAGGAAACTGCACCTTTTGGACCATCTTGGTTGGTGGTTTATTAGGTGGAATAGATGGGATTATATCCAATTCTATGGGTGAATGGGTGATGTTAGGTGTGGGAAGGATACCTAGATTCTTGGTTGTTTTAGCAAAAAAATTATGAGATGATCTAGGTGGAGGTGGGTGATATGGTTCCCTCATGTCTTGGGAGAAAGAAATGTTTGATGATGTAATGATAATAGGTTGTAGAGTGGATGATAAAAAGGTCAAAGGTTTAACTCTATTTTGGTATGGAATCCCCAGATGGTGCAAAAATGTGGCTCTATCTAGGTTAGGTTGCAAGGCAAATTCTAGATTTTTTACTAGCTGAGAAAAGGGCTTATAAATGGGTTTGGTTCCTTGGTCAATCAATTCAAATGTTAATCCCTTAGGTGAAGAATAAGGTATGGTTCCTTAATCTTGTCTTGAGATAGAAGATTTTAAATTTTTTATTTGATTGAAGGAGGTAATGGTTACTTGTGGTGTGATTTTTGAAAGGGGAATGGATGGTTCTTTTATCAAGGGTGTAGGTATGGCCATGGTTTCTTCCTTTGATTAGGTATTCAAAGGAGAGGAGGAGGGTTGTATAATTTCAATTAGTAGGGTCAAAGAGGAGATGTTTAAATCAATGGTTGCCTTTATGGAAGGATAAGTGGTTATGGGTATGGTTTGGTTCAATGAAGAAACAGGGCCTATAGATTCTTCTATTTGGGTCTCGGAATAGATAAGAGGTGAACTTGTTTCTTTCATGGGTGAGGTTGGTGAGGAGGTGATATAAGTGCATGTCTCATCCCCCATGGGATCCTTTATGATGATGTTGATTGTGTGTGCCTCATAGGATGATGATGGTTTAGAGTTGTTATGGGGTTGGGCTAATGGAGTATGACTAGGAAAAGGTTTGCAAAAAATACCAAGATATTGATTAGGAGGTGCATTAGGGTTGTCAAATGATAATTCACCATTGTCAATCAAGTTTTGGACAAAGATTTTAAAAGTGTTACACTAATTTATGTCATGTCTAATAACATGATGAAAATCACAATGGTCATTTTCATGGTACCACCTAGGCACAGGGTGAGAGGGGTCAAATTGTTGAGGTGGCTTGATTGGTGGAAGTTGGATAAAGTTAGCTTTGAGAAATTTATCCAACATAGAGGTATATTATTCCCCTATAGGTGTGAATTGTTTAAGTGGAACCCAATTTTGGTTTTGGTTTGGTGGGTAAGAAGGGTTGGAAGGCATGGTTTGACATGATTGGTTAACAGATGGGGGTGGGGTAGTTTTTAAAACAATGACATTTGTGGATATTTTGGCTTTGGTATTGGTTGGGTTTGATGTTTTTTTCGAAAAGGGTCATTAGGTTTAAAAGTGGAATTCTTATTTTGAAATTTCAACTTACCCTCATCTATGGCTTGGTTTTTAAGTTTGCACACCATTGTGAATGCTTCATCAAAGGTTCTAAATGTTTGTACATAAAGGGTGGGCAAAATGTGTTTTGTGCTACCCCTATATAAAATCTTGATGAGTTTTATGTTGACATAGGGAATTTCACCCTGGGTAGGAGGCCGAGCTCCTGCCTTCTCCTCGCAACTATGGAAACTCCCCTGTTTCCTGTGGGACTGGCGAAGCTAGAGGGGAGAGTCTCTAGATAAGGGCTAGCTCCCTCTGATGCATCATGTTTGTTCCATCAAGTGCAAGTACAAACATATATACAAATATGTAAACTAGGGGGAATGAAAAGGGAAAAATATTGTAGGAATACAAACTACTCTAAGGAGGTGATACACCAAAATGAAATGACCTTCTCACATCCACACTCAAAACCAGACAAATGCATACATACGCTTCAATCTTGGCAGAAGGACCATGCTGCAAGAAAATGGTAGGGAGGATCTTATGAAAACACAAAAAATATAGACTAACCAAGGTACTGTGAAATGCACACTGTAAATAACTTCCTCTATTGTACACTCCCAAATAGAGCTCTTCTCCTGTCAGTTGCAAAATGGCACCTTGTAGATAACTAGTGTGTTGGTGTTGAACCTGTGAGAGCATCAAAAGACAATGACTAAACACAAATTAACACTCAAGACATACACAAAATATCTATCTAAGAAGAGGTCAAAACTATGTTTATAGATTCAGGTGGAAATTTTAGCAGGGCTGCTCCTTGTAAAAAATGTGGAAGATCCTTTACAAATGACAAGTTCACAATATATATGAGAAGCAAGAAGGCCCATTTGGCACTCCTTGTTTTAAAAGTGGCATACGTGTCCCTTCATGGGAAGAACAAGTCACTCAAAAAATTAATGAGCTATCCACTTTGTCTATTTGAAAACTACATTTTCAAGGTCAATACACAGTTTGTCCACTCATTAAATGTAAAATGGAGAAAACCGGTTGCTTTACTAGCTATTTGTGTCCTCTCATGATCAATTTGCAAGAACTATTTCACCTGCTGAAGTCACTTCTCAAATTTATGCCACTTGCACTAACTGCTTGCTCATTCCATGCTTGTCTCCTTGTCTTTTCTCAATTTTGTCTCATCTAGCTCATTCAGCCCTCGGGGGTGAACATTCTGGTGGGTCACTGCATTCTGGCCCCTTGGTTATCTCTCTCTTAGTTGAAATAAATGGCCTTTTCATTCTGCTAACTTTGACATTCATATGGCCATCATTGGTTTGAAAACCAATGGCTAACTTGTTTTGTTCAACTTGACATCTTCTAGGACGTCATCATCCCTGTCACAACGTCATCAGGTCCATATGGCTTCTTCTATGGCTTATCTTCCTTGGCCCTCCGTAGGCATTCTTTCTCTATCTATGTCACCTTCCCAAAGGGAAGGTGACCTTTCAACCTTTGGAAATGTCCCTTTTGTACTTGGCCAGAAGTTCCCCACAATGGCACCTACCCTTTGGGGTCCTTCAACGAGTCGCTTGCGCCCTGGGCTCCCATAGACATTTTCCTTGTGTCTTGCTCGCTTCATGTATTTTTTGTAGACTTTTGTCTGTGGACATTTTCCTACAGATAAAAAGTCTATGGAAATTCTATCTGCTCTCCACTTTGACTTTGGACTATGCCCGAATTCCTTCAGACTTTTTATTCGAAGGAATTCCTTCAGGCAAAAAGTTTGAAGGAATTCAGGACTTAGTCTATTTCTAAAATTAAACTTTGAACTTTGAACTTAACTTACCTAGGTCCTTTTCTTTTGAAGTGCTGGCCCTCCACTAGGGCATTTTGAACTTGGATACTCCCCTTTGACTAAGGGCATACCCTTGAACCAAGCCATTGAACCAAAATGGTTCAACGGTTTAAGGGCTCAACCATTGTGTGCCAATGGACTAGTGAACCAAGGCCAAAGAACTTCTTGCATTGAACCGAACCCATTGAACCAAACCCATTAAAACAAAAAATGGTTCAACGACTCAATGGTTCAACCATTGATGAATCAAGATGTTAAACTTGAAGATGGACCTTTGAACCAAAGGTCACTGAACCACTTGAATTAGGCCATGAACCAAACTCATTGAACTTGAAGACAGATGAACCATGTGTCGAAGAACCATGACATGAACCTGGGTAACCTAAAAAATGACTGGCATTGAATAGCAAGGGAAGAGGGAGACCAAAATTTTGCCTATGGGCAAAATTGGTCAACAAATTGGTGACTCCTAGGGGAAGCATGCCTACTATGCTTAAAGACCAACTGCATTGAAAATCCATTGGGCATGGAGCAGGATGGTAACTTTGAAAACTAGCAATAGCTTTGATAAATCTTATAACCAGTCATGTAGATCTACCTCTAAGGAAATGAAAGCACACACAGGACTAAGAAAACTACTACCTGTGCAACAACACTTAGGGAAAATAAGAAAGAAAATAAGGGAAAATATATACACCTGAATGGAGACTCAGTGGTCATGCTTTAGATGTATCCCATTAACTGGGATACGCAGTTCTTCACCATCCAACCTAGAGAGTTAGAATGCATTATGCTGCTTGCACTAAGTAATTAAGTAAGGACCACTCCATAAGGCATCAAAATTTTCATTCTTTCCAGGCTTGGCTTGGTCCTCATCCCATTTTAGGACAATGTCTCCTTTAGAGAAATCTTTTGATGAAGATTTCTTGTCGAAGTGTCTTTTTACTTGCTATTGGTGACTAGTCATAGAAGCCATAGCCCGATCCCTTACCTCTTGGAGCTCGATCAGCTCATATAGCCTAACCTCCATGCTACTTCCTTCTTCAAATTGCAACTGGCAAGTGAGGTCCAATGTTAGAAATTCAAGTGAGATGGGAAGCCTAGCTTTCCTTCCATATATGAGCATATATGGAGAATTTCTAATTGCTCTCTTCAGAGTGATTCGATCAGCCCACAGAGATGTCTTCAGCTTGGCATGCCAAGTCCTTTGATTTTCTTGATCAAATTTTTGTTTGTGGGCTCAGCCAACCCATTCCCCTATGGGTAATAATTTGATGAAGTGCTGAGATATATACCATACCTTAGTGCCCATTCACTAGTTTTGGTTCCCAGAAAAGCCAAGGCATTATCTGAGATTATGGTGGCCGAGAACCCAAATCTTGTCACCAAGTCCTCATAAAACTCTATGACTGTGCTTTCATTTGACTCTTTCAGAGCAACAGCCTCCACCCACTTGGTGAAATAATTTGTGGCAGTCAAGATCCACTTGTGTCCAGCATTGGAGGGAGGATTGATCATCCCTATGAAATCCAGGCCCCACTGCATGAATGACTGCTCCACCTCAATAGGCTATAGAGGCATGGTAGCCAACCATTGTTTTCCATCAAAAAGTGCACACTTTTGGCACTTTCTTACCTAGGCATGGGTGTCTTTGAAAAGAGTAGGCCAAAAATAGCCAGCTCTCATTATCCTTGCTATAGTAGCTCTAAGAGTGAAATGACCACCTGTTGGCCCATCATGGAACTCAGCTAGTACCTTATTAGCCTAGTTTGGGTCAATGCATCTCAGAAGGACCCCAGAGAGATCCTTCCTAAACAATACTTCATCAACCAAGACATAAGGGAGAGACTGGAGATTAAAGTACCTTCTTTTAGTCCTATCAAGACCTTGTGGGCACTCACCAGTGAGAAGGAAATGCCTCATGTCTAGTGTCCAATCCTTCATGACAGGTGGTGCTTCTATTATGACTATATCATGATTTAGCAATCTGTCTTCCCTTTTCTACTTGAAGTCTATAGCTAGCTATTCACACATGCCTCTTCCCCTCACCAGCTTGGTGATCTTGATGTCTACATCATACTCCATCACTTTGGTGATCCACCCCACCCTTTTTTTGTTTAAGTCTCGATTGGTCAAGAATTCCTTGATGTTAGGATGTGGGACCATGAGGTGAATCTTGCTGTTAAACAACATATGCCTAAATTTCTTCAGGCTCCACACTACTACCAAGACTTGCTTCTCTACATACGTTTACCTGACTTCAAAGTCTTCTAACCCTTGGCTGAAAAAAAAAGCAGCTTTTCGAGGTCATCACCATTTTCTTGGGTAAGCATGGCAGAGATCACCTCTTCATTACTGAAAGTGGAGAGGTTGAATTCTTTGTTGAAGTTGGGGCTGATCGAAGTGGGAGCCTAGGTTATGGCCTGCTTGATGGCTTCAAAGTTGTCTTTCCTTTGAGCTATCCACTTGAATTCCTCACCCTTCCTTAGCATAGAGGTTAGGGGCTTGACTATCTCAATGAAATTTGAAATGAATCTCTGAATGAAATTTATCCTGCCAGAGAAACTCTACAGGCTTTTCTTGTGCTTTGGTAGGGACATCTCCAAGATAGAGTAAACTCTCTCAGGGTCAATGGATAAGACCTGCTTGGACATGATGTGGCCAAGGAGTTTCCCCTCATGAACAATAAACACACATTTCTTTGGATTAAGAGAGATGCTGTATTCCCTACACCTCCCAAAAATCTGCTTGAGGTGTTCCATATGTTGGCTCGCTTCCTTGGAGAATACCATCACATCATCGAGGCATACCAACACATTGTTGTTTATCAAGCCTCTAAAAGCCATGTCCATGGCTCATTGAAAGGTAGCAACAGCATTAAATAGCCCGAATGGCATCTTCTTGTAGGCAAACATTCCCCATTTAGTAGTGAAGGCCATTTTGTACTGGTCATAGCCTTACACCAAAATTTGATTATACCTTGAATAACCATCCAAGAGGGAGAAATGCTCACTGGATGTTACCTTCTGAAGGATCCACTCCATGCTTGGGATGGGATAATGATCTTTTAAAGAGACTTTATTAAGGTCTCTAAATTTGACACATAGCTTGATCTCCCCATTTTTATTTCTAATAGGAACAAGGTTGGCTAGCCATGAGGAATGTTTGATTGGAAATATAATTATAGACTCAATCAATTTGGCTAGTTCCCTCTACATGAGGGGCTCAATTGTTAGATTGATAGGTCTCTGCTTCTACGTGACTAGCTTGATGCCTTCTTCTAATTTGATGGTGTGTTGGGTGAGTCTTGGGTTGAAGCCCTTCAAGTCATTGTAATCCCATGTAAAAACATCTGCAAATTCCTGACACAGTGAAATAAAAGCTCATATTTCTTTACCCAGGCAGACTTTTCCAAGCGCAAGCAGCTTGTCCTTAAAAATCTCTACCCTTTTGTAATTCTCCTCTTTGGTTATGATGCATGCCTTGTCATTTCTCAATTGGTCATATCCATTAAAGATGCTCTCAAGCATGACCAAACCTTTAGGGAGCTTATTATTCTTCACCTGAACAATCTGATTTCCATATTACTGCTACAATTTTGCCTGATTCTATGTTGTGAACTTAGCTTCCTCCTATAGGAAGAAAGCTATTTGTTAGTCACTTTCAAAAACTTGCCAATTTTCAATGTTGTCTAGGATGGAGGGCCGAACCACCACTTTCAAGTGGTGTGAACCACATTCTTGACTTATTTCCTTAGAAACATTGAACTGAGCACCAATTGCTGCTAGCCTATTTGCTTGTTTGTTTTGCTCTCTAGGAATGGAGGCAATGCTGAAAGCAAGGAAATCTTCTACCAAGTCCTAGACCCTATGCTTGTAAGACTTCAACAAGGAATTCTTTGTTAGATTCTGGCCTTTCACTTGATTTACAATCAGCTCACTATCTCCCAAAACTTGTAACTCCTTGATCCCTCTTTTTCTTGCCCATTCCAGCCCATGGATAAGGGACTCATATTATATAACATTACTTGTGTAAGAGAATTGGAAACAAAAGTTAAAAAGTACCTTTCCTTTGAAGGGGAGACTAACATCGCCCCACCACCAGCTCCCAGCTTACTTTTGGAACCGTCAAAATATAGCTGCCATAGACCAAGGTCATCTTAGCTGGCCTTCATTATATTTGGCATGAAGGCACCCTCTTCATGCATACAATAGACTCCAAGGTCTACCTCCTCAATGAAATTGTAGGGATCATGCTCAAATTTATCATTTCCCCACTCATCCAAGAGTAAGTCTATGACTCCTTCAAGAGCAGAGGATGGAGATTGGTCTATCTGGGACTCTTCTGGGTTGGTAATGGTGTAACTAACATTCACTGTCTTGGGCGAGTATGGTTCTAGATGGTCCTTGTAGAGTGGCACAGATTCAATTTTTACCTTAGTCCCATACTTGGTTCTAAAAACTAGGTATGATCAATTCACTGCTAGATAGCCACCTATCTTTGATGTGAAGTCCCTGGACAAGCAAATTGCAAAATAAGGAGGAACATCTGCTACCACTATATCATGGAGAATTGATAAGGTTGGGTAAGAATGCAATGTCAAGCCTAAACCCTTCACAATCCTGACTATTTTTTTAGGTGTCCCATCTAGCTGTAAGACTCCTTTGTTCATCTCTTCATATTTTAGTCCCATCTTGTCAGCTATGCACTTGGGCATCAATGAGGTGCTAGCCCCACTATTAATTATGTAGTTATGTACCAAGAAATCCCCTATGACCTAGGATACATAGAAAGGGGGAATTTTCTCTTCCTTCTTTACCTGACTTGAAGTAAAAGGCTATCCTTTTCTGTCATGTCCCCTTTTTCTTGGACATTGACAGTCTTGATGATTAGCCTATTATGCGACCTTCGTAGGCTAATAGGATGGATAGAGGGTCATAATGGAGTTTGGCTTGACTTTGATTCACAGGATTTCTACATTTGATTTTCATTCAGGGTATTTTGGACACATTTGGCCTGAGCTCCTACTTTTTAGGGATATTTGATATGCAGCAGAGCGCCTTTATTATGGTATGGTTATGTGTGAAATCACTCCCTGATTCACTAGCTTCGATCGGTTCGTCGATCCGACATGTATTGAGGGAGATATTAATATTTGATTGATTTAATAAAATATTAATTATTTAGCCTATTTTTAATTAGAAACCCTAATTCTAATTTAAGAAACCCTAATTAGGGCAAGCATATCTTTTTGAGGGTATAAGGGTTTCTCATGGAGGCCATTATTGGTATGCATAGATTATTGACATTGATTCTTGTTAAGAAATTCTTCTGTGAAGATTGAGCCAAGGGTTCCAGTATTCCATCTATAGTGGAGAACGTCAACTCTTCATTGTGCATGATTCAGAGGCTGTGAAAGATCAGCTGATCTATTGCCAGACTACATTGAAGAACGTCAACTCTTCAGTGTGAGCGATTCAGAGGTTGTGAAAGATCAACCGATCTATTGCCGAATTGGGAGATAACTTCATCCAGAAGTTATCAGATGTACTTACAAGTTTGAGAGATAACTTCACACAGAAGCTATCACGAGGGTTTAAAGGTATTTTCATTATTTGGGTTTTGATTCAAGAATTATCCAGATATAGATCTTTTGTATCAGCCCATAATTCTACAGATCAAGATCAGGCATATAGGGTGTGTTATATCAGTGGCCGTACGAATTCCGTACAGATCCATTAAAATCCGTACGCATCAACAAGAAGTACAGGTACTGACATCGGCGAATAGATACTTACAGAGACCGACATCGGTTGACATACTATCGACATCGGCGGAGTAACGACTGTAGATCGACCGACGACGGTAGTATAACCGGCGTCCGCGGCTGTGTGTTTTACACGGCAGGCCGAGATGAACCAGATTCAAAATTCTTTTCTAGTTTACAGAATATTTAGGCTATTCAGGCCGTACTTTCGATAATTTTTTGTATACTTGACAGAGGATCTCTATTGTAAGCTTATGAGCAAATAAATAAGAAATTATACTGTGATTTATTCATCTATTTGAAGATATTTTGCAGAAATTTAGATAAGCAATTTGGAGTTTTGTTTTGATATTCGAAGGGATATTATAGTGGTATCAGAGCTAAATTCCTGCCATCCTGTTGGGCACATCAGAACTAATGTCTTGCCATCCTGTTGGGTAGTTCCAGGTTCAATTCGATTATCAGTATGGCTCTAAGAGGAGTCAAAGATTTGGAAGAACACATGCACAATGCAAAGAAGAAATTAGATCATCCATTTCAGCAAGCAGATGACACTCTAAAAATTTTGGAGGAGTTGGACACTTATTTAGGCAAGGATGAGCATTCAAATACTTATGAGATGCAAACAACGTTATTTCCAGCGTTTGATTCGTTGGTGAAGCCCCGATTATTGAGACATCATGATGAGGTGGTAAGACTTGCAACTCTCTCTTGCATTAGTGAAATGATGAGGATCATAGATGGCTTTGATTTTCATGATGATAAGATTATGAGAGAGGTACTTTATGCCATGGTAAAAAGCTTCGAAAAGTTGGATAACATTAGAGACCCTCATTTCTCAAGGAGGGCAAGATTACTTGAAACATTTGCAAGGTATGGATTTGAAAACGTTATGATGTTAGTAGGTTGTATTGGTGAAATTTGCATGATGTTTAAAATATTTTGGAATATTTTAGATGAGTTTCATTCTAGCAATATATTGGCATCAATGCACTCTATTATGTTCACAATCTTGTTTGAGGAGGAGGATAAAATTTCCAAACTCTTGGCAGAAGATTTATGGTATGTCTGGACAGAAGGGAGAAATGTCTCACCTAGAGCTTGCATGTGGTTAAAGAATTTAATTAATAGGCCCAAGGATCATAGTGCTTTCCCTATGACATGCAGCCACTTGCATGATGAGTTTGACAGTTATGCTGATCCAGTACAGGGTGATATTAACACATCTTCAGGTAATAATTTATCTGCATTATCTTCATCGGTAGGGGTAGTTGAGGATGTTGTGGATGATTTTTGTCTTCAGGTGAGTTCAGCACAAGTGTTAGACAGTGAGGATGAGCCTGATGCTTGCATTCAGAGTGTGGAGGTATACTTAGAGGTTAGTACATTGAGTATTGCTAATGAGTATGTTTTTGTAGCTGACGATGAGGACCATGTGGTTGAGGCTCACACTCATATTCAGGATTTGGGAGTACCTGATTCTGAGGAGTTTTGAATACCAGTGGAGTTGAATCTCCATATTGATTATTCTCATATAGATGATAGTGTGGTACAGTGGGTTGTGCCGCCTTTACAGCGAGATCAGTTATGGGATGGATTGGCACCATCTTTTGTAGATGGAATTTGCAGTTGCCAAGTACATAGTCTACAGTATCGACACATCCAGGGCAGTTGTGATTTCAGAGATTGGTTGAGTTGTGTTTGCCAATTTGATTATGGGTTCCTCTTTGTTCTACTTCTGTTGATGTTACAGGTACTTGCATTGATTCACAGCAGTGCAGAGCATAACTACATTTGGGATCCAGGTGGATCGAGTAGTTCATTGTTCTGAGATTGCTTGGGGACAAGCAATTTCTGGAGGGGCGGATTGTCATGTCCCCTTTTTCTTAGACATTGATAGTCTTGATGATTAGCCTATTATGCGACCTTTGTAGGCTAATAGGATGGATAGAGGGTCATAATGGAGTTTGGCTTGACTTTGATTCACAAGATTTCTACATTTTATTTTCATTCAGGGTTTTTTGGACACATTTGGCCTGAGCTCCTACTTTTTAGGGATATTTGATATGTAGCAGAGCGCCTTTATTATGGTATGGTTATGTGCGGAATCACTCCCTGATTCACTAGCTTCGATCGGTTCGTCGATCCGACATGTATTGAGGGAGATATTAATATTTGATTGATTTAATCAAATATTAATTATTTAGCCTATTTTTAATTAGAAACCCTAATTCTAATTTAAGAAACCCTAATTAGGGCAAGCATATCTTTTTGAGGGTATAAGGGTTTCTCATGGAGGCCATTATTGGTATGCATAGATTATTGACATTGATTCTTGTTAAGAAATTCTTCTGTGAAGACTGAGCCAAGGGTTCCAGTATTCCATCTGCAGTGGAGAACGTCAACTCTTCATTGTGCGCGATTCAGAGGCTGTGAAAGATCAGCTGATCTATTGCCAAACTGCATTGAAGAACGTCAACTCTTCAGTGTGAGCGATTCAGAGGTTGTGAAAGATCAACCGATCTATTGCCGAATTGGGAGATAACTTCATCCAGAAGCTATCACATGTACTTACAGGTTTGAGAGATAACTTCACACAGAAGCTATCACGAGGGTTTAAAGGTATTTTCATTATTTGGGTTTTGATTCAAGAATTATCCAGATATAGATCTTTTATATCAGCCCATAATTCTACAGATCAGGATCAGGCATACAGGGTGTGTTATATCAGCGGTTGTACGAATTCCATAGAGATCCGTTAAAATCTGTATGCATCAACAGGAAGTATAGGTACCGACATCGGCAAATAGATACTTACAGAGACTGACATCGGTTGACATACTACCAACATCGGCGGAGTAACGACTGTAGATCGACTGACGATGGTAGTATAACTAGCGTCGGTGACTGTGTGTTTTACACGGCAGGCCGAGACGAACCAGATTTAGAATTCTTTTCCAGTTTACGGAATATTCAGGCTATTCAGGCCGTACTTTTGATAATTTTTTGTATACTTGACAGAGGATCTCTATTGTAAGCTTATGAGAAAATAAATAAGAAATTATACTATGATTTATTCATCTATTTGAAGATATTTTGTAGAAATTCAGATAAGCAATTTGGAGTTTTGTTTTGATATTCGAAGGGATATTACATTTTCTCATCAAGACATTATTAGTGCTTGCTGGGACAACTTGATGATCCAGCTCATGCAATTCTTTCTTCAATACATCCTTTTATCCTAAAAGAGATAATGAATCCCATAAAGAGATGTTCATATGTAGCTTCTTCATCTGGTCCACTATATTGACCTGGGGACTGCCTCCCTTCAAGCTTTCTTTGGGGCTGGTTCCAACCTGAGCTACAGGTTGAGGGGCTGAAGGTGCAAATGGCTATATGAAATTTGGCACTTTTTATTTGAGTGTGATGGAGAAGGTGTTGCTGTCACTTGAGTGGTATCCTAGGCTTCTCCCATTTCCCTTCTCTTAAACCTTGTGTTGGCTGCAACACACTCACCTTAATTGTCTATAGCACCCACATAATTCACTAAATAAAATTCCCCTTCTAGATGATTCATGAGGGTAAAATCCGATTGGGCCTGATTGTTATGCATGCTGGGTTGAGTTGGAGCCTCAAAAATATGGGAATGAGTAGCTCCCTAATTGTCTACATTCTAGAAATAATTCATCATCTCATTTGTGTAAATAGCCTGTTCTTGACCATATCCCATGGTCAAACAACTTGGCTGCTCCTGTACTACATTATTTTGAACTGGTACCATGACTTTAGATGATGAAGGGGGGCCTATGTTTTAGTTTTGAAATGGCCTGGTCTGAGTGAGCTGACCCTATCCTTGATTATAGTTTTGGAAAGGGGGTCTAGGTGCTTGACCATAATGTTGGTATCCTTGATTTAGTCTGTTATTTTGAGCTTGTTGCCTTTTGAGAGCTACAAGTTCATTTGACATGCTCTGCAACAGACTTTTAACCTCATTAAGCTCATTGGTTAGAATAGTATTTGGTTTCTCTATGGTAGGTAGAGGAGCCAATGTGGGAGCAACAACCTGAATTAGAGGCAAGATTTTTGGGAATAGTGGCATGTGAGGTCTAGGGGCTATTTTCCCAACCTATACTAAGTAGTTTTTAGCCACTATGGCTATGTCATAAGCAACAGGTAGTATATGCCCTCCCATGTATTGTATCATCACAAAAATATTGCTATTTAATGCCTTTAAATAGTACAAGAAAGCATAGCTAGGAGTCAGTCTTACCAGGATGGGAATTCTATCCCAAGTCTTTTGAAACTACATGTTAAAATCTTGCATATACTCGTGTGGAGCTCTCTTTATGGCCATCATCTACTCAGCCAGTGAGAGGCCATCACTTTTTCCCCCAAATGATCTATTAGCTGAGTGCCCAATTCATTCCAAGAATGTATTGAATTTATAGGCAAGGTCCCGTACCAGTCAAGAGCCTTGCCTTTGAGAGACAACGCTAGCAATCTGATGGTGATATTTTCCTCTATTACATTGTGAATATTGTAGAGGTTGGAAATATTCCTAATGTGCTCAATGACTGTAATGGGTCCCTCTCCATTGAAAGAAGGCACATTTTTTAAGGCTGTTCCTAGAATTGGATCATAGTGTGTGAGATTCAAGGGGATCTCACCACAAAAAGTTGTAAAAAGCAAAGCCATGGCTGGGATAGGCTACAACTGGGGTTCTACTATGTATGCATCCCTTAAAATAGGTCTAGGAGTATTGTTTTTTGGATAAGGATGGGTCCTCTCAAATCATAGTCTTTTAGTAGAGTTTAAAGGCAACTCAATGAAACTGAAGGGAACCCCTCTAGAAGCAGACCTTGTGGTGACTTTAGGCATATAAAGTTAAGAAACTAGTCTTAATAGGAAAACTGAAGCTCTTACCAGTGGAGTCATCAGATGCTTGAAACTTTGAATTGCTATGACAGGACCAACATCAATCCTAAAACCTTACTGAGTTGTCAAATTGAGTCCCACTAGATGTGCCAAAATTGTTGACATAGGAAATTGCACCCTGGGTAGGAGGTCAAGCTCCTACCTTCTCCTCACAACTATGGAAACTCCCCTCTCACCTGTGGGATTGGTGAAGCTAGAGGGGAGAGTCTCTAGATAAGGGCTAGCTCCCTTTGATGCATCATGTTTGTTCTAGCAAGTGCAAATACATACATATATAAAGATATGTAAACTGGGGGGAATGAAAAGGGAGAAAGATTGTAGGAATACAAACTACTCTAAGGAGGTGATACACCAAAATGAAATGACCTTCTCACATCCACACTTAAAACTAGACAAATACATACATACGCTTCAGTCTTGGCAGAAGGACTAGGCTGCAAGAAAATGGTAGGGAGGTTCTTATGAAAACATAAAAAATAGAGACTAACCAAGGTGCTATGAAATGCACACTATAAATAACTTCCTCTATTCTACACTCCTAAATAAAGCTCTTCTCCTATTAGCTAAACAATGGCACCTTGTAGATAAATGGTGTGTTGGTGTTAAACCTATGAGAGCATCAAAAGACAATGACTAAACACAAATTAACACTCAAGACATACACAAAATATCTATCCAAGAAGAGGTAAAAACTGTGTTTATAGATTCAAGTGGAAATTTTATAAGGGCTATGCCTTGTAAAAAATGTGGAAGATCCTTTACAAATGACAAGTTCACAATATATATGAGAAGCAAGAAGGCCCATTTGGTGCTCCTTGTTTTACAAGTGGCATATGCATCCCTTCATGGGAAGAACAAGTCGCTCAAAAAATTAATGAGCTATCCACTTTGTCTATTTGAAAATTGCATTTTCAAGGTCAATACACAATTTGTCCAATCATTAAATGTAAAATGGAGAAAACTAGTTGCTTTACTAGCTGTTTGTGTCCTCTCATGATCAATTTGCAAGAATTGTTTCACCTCCTAGAGTCACTTCTCAAATTAGCACCACTTGGACTAATTGCTTGCTCATTCCATGCTTGTCTTCTTTTATTTTCTTAATTTTGTCTCATCTGGCTTATTTGGCCCCCAAGGATGAACATTCTGGCAGGTCGCTGCATTCTGGCCCCTTGGTTAGCTCTCTCTTAATTGAAACGAATGACCATTTCATTCTGCTAACTTTGACATTCATATGGCCATCATTGGTTTGAAAACTAATGGCTAACTTTTTTTGTTATTGATGTCTTTTGAGATGTCATTGTCCCTGTCACAATGTCATCAGGTCCATATGGCTTCTTCTGCAACTTATCTTCCTTGGCCCTCCACGAGCATTCTTTCTCTATCTATGTCACCTTCCCAAAGGGAAGGTGACCCTTTGGCCTTCAAAAATGTCCCTTTTGTACTTGTCTAGAAGTCCCCCACAAGGGCACCTACCCTTTGGGGTCCTTTGGTGAGTCACTTTGTACTCTGGATCACACACCAGGCTCCCACAGACATTTTCCCCAGGTCTTGCTTGCTTCATGTATTTTTTGCAGACTTTTGTCTGTAGACATTTTCCCACATAGAAAAAGTTTGCAAAAATTCTGTCCACCCTCTGCTTTGACTTTGGAATGCACCCAAATTCATTTAAACTTTTTATCTGAAGGAATTCCTTTGGGCAAAAAGTCTGAAGGAATTTAAGACAGTCTATTTCAAAAATTAAACTTTGAAATTTGAACTTAACTTACCTAGGTCCTTTTCTTTTGAAGTGCTGGCCCTCCACTAGGTCATTTTGAACTTAGAGACTCCCCTTCGGCTAAGGGCATACCCTTGAACCACCATTGAACCAAAAATGGTTCAACAGTTCAAGGGTTCAACCATTACACACCGATGGACTAGTGAACCAAGGCTGAAGAAATTCTTGCATAAACCAAACCCATTGAACCAAACTCGTTGAACCAAAAAACGGTTCAACAGTTCAATGGTTCAACCATTGATGAATAGAGATGTTGAACTTGAAGATGGACCTTTGAACCAAAGGTCACTGAACCACTTGAACTAGGCCATGAACCAAACTCATTGAACTTGAAGACGGATGAACCATATGTCGAAGAACCATGACATGAACCTAGGTAACTTGAAAAATGACTAGCATTGAATAGCAAGGGAAGAGGGAGACCAAAATTTTTCTTGTGGGCAAAATTGGTCAACATTTTTCTTGGGGTAGTGAAAAGGATAGTTGATTGATGAGACCTCACCATCATGTGACAAAGTTAGTAATTGATTCATCATCAAACCACCTAATAGAATAGAGCTTGGTTATGGATACCTTCCTGGATATGTTCATCAAAAAATGTTCTAAGAAGATTTGGGTGATTTGGAGAATGAAAAGATAGATTGCCTAGGAAGGGCACTATACCTATCCAAGGCAGCTCTTGATAAAGACATAGGGAAGGTTTGGAGGAAGAGGGCATCATCATATGTGATCAAGTAATAAAAATGGTGAAACACCCTCAAATTATTTTGAGGATCCTCCTTACCCTAAAACTTAGAGAATTTGGGGAGCTCCCATTGAGGAGGATAAGAATGAATTGGCATAGACGGGTTGATAGGTTCATTATAGATTTGGTTGTAAGATAAAAGGTTATGAGACGTAGAGATAAAAGACTCAAGTTGGGTTATCTTATCTATGAGCATCCTTATTAGGTTGGGTTGGGGTTGGGCAGTTGCATAATTTAGTGGTAAGTTCTATTGATTTTGGGTTGTAACTATGAATTATTATGCGGTAAGAGGTATAGAAGTGGGGACATATTGGTATGTGGTGACCTAAGGTTGGGACAGAGCTCTAAAAAGACTAATAGGCATTAAGGGTTGAGTGGAAGGTGTGATATATCCCTTTAGGTTTGGAATATATTGATAGGGTGCCATAGGGACCTATAGGGGAATTAATAGTGGTTAGTTTAGGGGTACATTTGGGTTGGTTGATGGGGGTATGGTTTGGGTTGGTAATGATAAATTATTTATGGGTTATTGATCGGTAGTCACCCTAGTGCTAATGGGGGAAGTGTTTTTGGTATGGATAACACTAATTTATAAAAAGAGGCTGAGGTTGGTAAATTGGTTAAGATAGAGGGAATGATAGATATGGGTGTGGAAGACACTGCATTGACAGAAGGGGTATAAGTGATAAGGGGTAAAGTTGAGATAGTGATAGAAGTATTGGCTAGGGTAATAAGTGTCTAGGTGGTGGTATTAGATGAACAAATGGTAGAATAAGAAGCTTAGTTGACAAAAGGTTGGGTTGATGTAATGCCAACCATGAAGTGGTGTGGCATACCATAGGGTGGATCTATGGTAGGAACCAAATCCATCAAAGTATAATAGGCTAAGGTATTAAGATAGTGTTACAAATCCACTAGATTTTTATCCAAAAAGGTGATAAAAAATAGATCACCTTTAGGGATCATTAGAGTTATGGTAGGTGGGGGAGAATGGTGTGGTAAAGCATGGGGTGATTTTTCAACATTTGAGGTGTAATCCATGGATGAGGATGAAGAAGAAGATGGTGGTTGGTTTTTTTGATTCCTTACTATTTTCTGGTTAAGACCATATGAGAAATTAGATAAGGATAATGAACCTCTCACCTCAAATAATGAGAAAATAAAGGAAAACCCAAAGCAAACAAATCACACACTAAAAACACAATTAATCCTAGGATTCATTTTAAAACACTTTTGGATTATGCCTTAAAGAGTGTGAAAGGGGAAATTGGCTTAAAAATTGGGTACTAGAAAAGCTATCTAAGGATGGTTTTAGGTTAAATTTTGGTGCTCAAAGAATTTGCACTAGACCAGGTACATGGATTGGTACTAGGGGATTGCTCCCCACAGTTGATGAACCTAAAGTCAATCTAGGTTGCTTATCTAATAGATACCATTTATCTAGAGTTTATAATCCACTAGAGAATGGAGTGGGTCCTCCCCTTGGTGATGAAATCCAAGTGAGATCGCTAGGTAGGGTAAGGTGACCCAAAGGGTGATGAAATCCCAATGGGCCTTGTCTCAAGTAAGTTTTGATGTTTAATTTTGTGTAAGTGGTTTGGTAGTGTAACATATGTGTGATAAGATTAATTCATAATGTGTTTAATTAATCTAGGTGAGATAATCATTAAGTAGGAAAAATAATGAATGTGCTCAATTTTAAACCAAAACAAAATTTTGGTGACTTTGCATGCAAACAAGGAACAACTAAAAATGCACTTAATGTAGGATGAAAATACAACCTATCCCTAAGATGAAAACTTTTTAGTTTCTTTTTTTAAGAAAATAAGAGAGAAATCATTTTTTTTTTGAATTTATAAATAATGAAAATAGAAGAACATGAACTTTCGCTAATACAACTATATACCTAAAAAACATTATGAACCTAGAAGGGGTCCCATCGGGTGTGCCAGAATGTTTCCTACTATTTATTACTCTATTTTTCAAGATAAGGGAGATAAACAATAAAAGAGGGGTGTATACCTAGTAAACATTGCATTCATTGATGACCAGATGAAGTGAGAGATCCATTTTGGCAAGGAAGAACTACGTGCAATAAGACCACACTACAATAGCTTATTTTTAAGGCAAGTATGAAGGGTGGATTTCCTAACAATGCTAGATCCAATAAATTAAAGCCCCCTTAGATGGCTATCAATCCACTCCCCTAATTATAAAAATATTTGATAACAAAAATAAAATATGTTTGTATTCATATTGACAAGAAAGAAAATTCTTATGCTAGAAAGAAATAAATGTACCTATTTAATAATGTGACTAAATATCACATGGTGGGTCAATACCATGCATAAAATAGGTCAAAATTTGGTTCAAAAAATCTAAACAGGGTTTATAAATAGGTTAGAAATATAAAAAGGGTTTGGATGGGTGGAAAATGTTTGAAAATAATAATCTATTATTTCCTAACAGTGATTGGTGGTAGTCAGATTGATCAGCAATGGTTGAGTCTGACCAGTGACATTTGGGTGACCGATGATGGTTTTTGTGACCAACAATAGTTATAGTAACCAATGACAGTTACCTATGGGAAGTCTAGATGATATGGAGTTAGGGAAAAAATAGCTTATGGATAGAATATTGGAAACGGGTTCTGGAGGAAAGAGATGAAGTAAAAGTGGCTTGATCAAAATAGAGAAGTCAATAAAGAAGGGAAAATGATAAAAAAAAAAGAGATACTTGTAAAATTCCAAATGAATGATGATAGCAATCTAAAAGAAATTGGGTAGCATAATAGTATCTCTAGATTTTAATAGTCACATGGACAAAGTTTTGGGGTCTTAGATACCTGAACAAAGAAGACAAGAGAGCTTGGACGTAAATTTTTGGATCCTCATTTCCTCTAAGAGCCTTTCATTTAAAGCACAGAACTATTAAGAAGAGAGAAAGTTACTACATTGGGTGAGGATAAAGATGCCATTTCTAAGGGAAGAAAAGCCATAAGGTGTGCATGGGAAAGTTTCTATTTTTCCCATGCATGTTTGGCTTACCTCTAGATGTTTTTGTGTTGTAGGTTTAGAGACCTAATTATCAATGGTTTGGCTAATCATCGATAGTTAGGCTAATCATTGATGATCAATTGCTAAGTGTTAAAGTGTTAAAAATGGTTCTAAGAATGATGTTGCTAAAATATTTGATAAAGGGTGCCTAGGTTATTTAACAAGTGTAAAGGGTGTTTTAAAAGTGAGATATCTAAGTGAATAGCTAAGTTCAAGAATCGGTCTAGGGTGATGTGACATCAAAAACTAGCAGAGGGGACATTATTGAGTGTATACACATAGTGACCTACTATCACTCTTGGTGATTGTTCATAAAATATGGGACATGAATATGAAAAACAATGCCACTAATTTCAATCTTATTATTAACCCTAAAAATTTCCAAAGTCTTAGCTCCTAACTCTCTCTCTCTCTCTCAGTCATACCATCCACTTGAATTTTTCCTTTTTGAGTTTATGAAGGTAATGATGGAGGAGAGAGAATGTTTGATGTATATTTATGACCAAAAAATTGGTATAAAGATCAATATATATATATATATATATATATATATATATATATATATATATATATATATATATATATATATATATAAGCCAAAGGGATACTTTAAAACCATTTCCAACTAAAGTATGATCTTTCAAGGCCGTACAAGTGCCCAAAAGTGATTGTAAATATGTAGCTAACTTATTTTAGGAGTTAAATTTTAGATTTTATATGTCTTTGACCATCCTAAACATTATCTAACATCAAGTACATTGAGTAACCTTATTGAAATGTTTGTCATTTAAAATGGTACATATAACTCTTTTAAATATGCCAAAAGGTGACCAAAATGATATTGTAACTGATGAGAAAAAAAATAAGGTTAATAAATGATATTGTGACCTTAGAGACACATTAATACCCATTTATAATGACTCTAAACCATATCAAACCTTTGACCATGTTTTGATAACATCAAGACCTCATAAATGACCCCTAGGAATAAATAAGTACACATGAGACCAAACCTTGGACCAAGCTAAGAAATGACTAATGTTTCCATATGAAAACTATTTAGGACCATTCAATAACATTAAAATACCACATACAAGTTTTTATTTTCCCATGAAAAGTTTTAACCTAGAGGGGTTGACCAATTTTGAATTATGGTCAATAGGAACAATAAAGATAAAAAACAAAGTAAAACACACAAATTACGTTTTAATTTCCTTAATATTTCTATTTCATTATTATACCAAGTTGTTAATTACAATCTCCATTTACTTTGTTGTGTTGTCCCCAATAATCACCTCCTTACATATGTTAACAACCCTAGTCCTATTTATGACACCACCTTCACCTTCTTGTTCTTGACTAGCTTTTATGAGATCTCTTAACACATTTATGTTTGAAATTTAGTTATTAATAATTTTAATAATTTGCACCAAATTTTTAACATGAAACTCAAATTTTTTATTATCCATCTCCAATTTATCCTCCCTAAATTTCAACTCATGAAGTTTCATACCTTATCCTTTATCAAAAATATTGTGTTGGAAGAAAGCAAGGACATTAACATCAATATTATTATTATTCTTGTCTCTAAAATTACATGTCAACAATATTTTTTTCAAAGATACATCCTACATATTATAATTAACCTTATCCTGATAACTATCATTCAAATCAACATTGACATCATCTTTCTCACTTTTCCCAAGCCCATGTTCTTCTATTGATATGACAATTTGATTCAAATTAGAATATTTAATGATGAAATCAAGATCCTTCTTGGGGTTTTTAACACTCATCCCTAACTAAACATCCTCCTCCTCTTCCATCTCATCCATGTTCTCTTCTTCATCCTTTAAATCTAACATAACAAAGGGTTTTGGAATTTTAAAAAAAATAGAGTAATAAGACATGAGATTTCTTTAAAATTTTAATTGAAATAGTTTTATAAGCAAGGATTTTTGCCTTACTCTTAGGGGTAAAATTAATCACTCTAAAAGGATCTATTAGTTTAAAAGTAGGGTTAGGACCAACATCATAGGATTTGGCATGATTGTACAGAAGAAAAATCGGGGCCTCATGGCAGAGGAGAGGAGCATTTATGAGATGCATTTAATGAAATGTTTAGTGACATAAGTTGATATAAATGAAAATAAACATGGAATTCATGGTGAAAATAATCCAAGATAATAAATTGGTAGGAGAACACGACACCATACCATCCTTCCAAGATAATTTACTTTATTATTTGCTTTGTGACCTCTGTATCTGGATTAGGCTATACCTCATCAAAGTATCCCCCTTGATATGGTACTAGAACATCACTAGGAAAATGGAATTATTTCATCTCTTCATCTGATTCCTTTTTGTTTCTATAGAACTTACTCTTGTGTGAGTTTATACCAATCACATGTGCAATTAATTTATTGATGACCAAAATAGTAACATATTAAACTATTACTATGTATCCAATCTATCCATACAAAAATTCCAATGAGATATGGGTGTTAATACCTTGAATTTTATCCATGTAATTATTTAACCCACCATTCTCTCAAATTTTCCAATGTTATTTCTCGTGACTACCTCCATTGATGACAATTATGTGTGACATATATCTCCACCCATGATGAATATTTGACATAAAAGATAATGTACAATGAAATAATTGAAGCCAAAATTATTGTAGTAATTAATTTTTTGAACCCAATTGATACAAGTGGAGGTAATAATAACACCATGACATTCCATTTCAAAAATTTCATTAATTAAAATATTTGCATGATGAGCTGGGATACACTACCAAAATTTATGATTGATTTCTATGCATGGAGAATAGTTTGCATTAATGTTAATCTTGATGATATAAAAATAATTACATTGATTCAATACCTTCCAATAATTTCAATGAAGTATTTTGATCATGACATCATAGTTATATGAACACACCCTAACCATGTAATAGACCTTATGATAAAAAATACAAACACAAAGGTACCCATACCAAAGAGCATTTGACATGAGAAGATCATAAAACCCCACAAAATTAGAATTTGTTTGTAGATAAATCATATTTAGTGATTTGGAAAACCTTAGTAGGTAGCTTGGTACCCTTAATACATTTTTCACTACCCTAATTTTAGATCTCATATTTGTGAACCAATCTTCAACTTTATTACCCTCCCATAGGTTATTTAGTAAAAACATTTTTTGGAAGAACCCCATAATATCATGGATTTCAAAAATGATATTAGAAATATTCTAGCATGGATAATGTTTCCCAAAAATACAATTTATAATTTTCTAGGAATATCCTTAAATGTAGATGCATTTAGACCCCATATCCTTATCAAGTTTAACCCTATAAAGAGTAGTCATACATTCAGTATAGTTACTATTCTAGATATCAATATTCTTGGCAAACACAGTAATGAAATTACCCTTAACATCCCATATAATTACTCCACAACTTGTTAAGCCTAGGTTTCCTTTAGAGGAACTATTATATCCCAAATTTTCACCATCGATAAGTCAACTAGACCTTCTCAAATTTAGGATAATATGGAACTATCTCTACATATAGATAAGCTACTACAATAAATATATCTCTAAATTATGGACTACCTCCCTTGATCTATCTTTTAGGCTCACACACTACACTAGATTATTCAATTATTTTGGGGTGAAAATAGAATAAGGAAACATAAAAGTAACCTATAATAATCAAGGTGATACACCAAAGATATTTACACAAACATACTTACATTTTCACTAAGAAGGCAAACTGCTAAAATTGATCTCAACTTAAGGTTATTCTAGCATAAGTGTTTCTACATGAAGTTAGATTTCTATGCATATACAAATGTGGGTAACTAGGAAGTTTGATTTCATATACTTATAATCTCCTTCACACTTTAAATACACCTAACAAACATATATACTTCATGAGAACTGTTAGAAGAAATGCTACTCACATAATGCATATAAGAGCAAAATGGAAACAAGGAGAAATAATCATCATCACTTATCATCCAAATAGACCACTTGAAATACTTAGGAAAGAGTTATGGAGACTAAATCAGCTTAATAAATTTACTCAAAGGCAAAAAAAATATGTCAAAATAGTAGGTCTTCGCCATACCAATTGTGGATTTTTTATAATGCCAAAATAGATTCAATATATAGAGCATAGGAAGGGAGAGAGGAGTGACATTGAAGAGCCACCATGACAAGAATCAAGTATTGAAGACAAGTTATAGTGCAAGAGGAGTTATAAATCAAGTCATAAGGTTCTCTTAGATAAGTGCCCATCTGAAGTACATCATTCTCTTGAAGTTGGCATAGAGACACTTTATTCTCCTTAAAACTACTCTCTTGATGAAGAGTTCACTTAAATTCCTATAAATTCCTTAGAATTCATTGACACATGTGATCTAACTTGATAATATAGAAACATGAATTTTAAATTCATCATACACCCCTCAACCGATGACCTTCTCTTTGCCAATTATCATTCACTTTCTTGTAGTCACTCACTATCTCTCTAGGCCTAAATTCTTACAGTTATCACTATGGTGAATTGAACACACTTAAGGAGACTCATTAAAAGTATATGGAAAACCTATTAAAACTTTATTTTTCCTTTATTATATCATATATTCCTAAATAATATTCAAAACAGCACTTCTCATCTTCAACTTAAGCAGTCACCTTGTTTCTCATTGTTCTATCCAAGATTGCCTGTAATAAAAAATTTAGTAAAGGGGGTTTTATGCATCAATAAGGTGAGAATGGGGTATAAGGAGTTTAAAATAATCTCTACATACCTTCCACCATGACTTTAACTCACCTATTCTCTTCTAAACCTTCATATCAATTCAAAACTTTCAACAAATAGAGAATTTGACCTATTTGTACAAGTGAAAGTAAAAAAAAACAATTGAAATGAGATTTAAAGAGTGAAAAATATATCTAAATCAATTTCCAATCCATTTTCCCCCTTCTATATGCATTTATCATCACATCTTTATCATCAGGTTCTTATTAGGGTTTTAGGTCATTTAGTTTCTAAATGATGATTCATAAAGTTTAAGCCCTCAATCTTTAAACCAATTCTACTGAGTTAAAGTATAGGACCCCCCTCAACTATCCATAAGTGTTTGAGATAACATGAATGTTGTTTTTATAAATATTAATTAAATATTTTGGCTCTTAAACTCTTACTATGGAGTAAATTTTCTTTTTAGATAAGTTAAGGTAAAGCTTCCCATTAAGCAACTTTCTTTAGAATGACACCTATCCATCTAGGTTTAACTATATGTAATGGCCTCACCACTTACACTATGATCTTCTCTTCATTCATGAATTTTTTTGAGGTGTCAAAATAATCTTAGATGTTTTCAAACATGCTTTGGTCCCTCTTTTAGGTCTGAACATGATTGGTTTTCATGTGAACAAATTATAGGTGCCTATTTCAAGTTTGATTGAATGTATCAAGTGTCCTAGACCTTTCATTCCATCAATGATCTTGTTAATACCAAAAATTAAATGGAGAAACTAATCACCATGATCTGAGGAGTTAAACATAGGTGTGTTATTCTTATCCTAAATCCACTCACAAAAAGATAAAACTCTACAATTACCAAAACATTGTTCATAGTCTCTCAATAGTGTTCACTTCTAGAACAAGGATGATTCTGCCTATCCCTTCATGTTCACACATGCCAAAAAAATTGAAATAAACATGGAAAGGATGAAAAATATCTACAAGTATATATGCATCACTTGGTTCACATAGACCAATGCAAAAAGGTGAGAAAACTGAGCCATTGGGAATACGTAAGAAGTTTGGAGGTACTAATAATATTAATGATTGTTCATACAATACAAACCATCAATATTGTAACCATGAAGATGAACAAGTGCATTCACTTTAACTCTTCTTACCTTGGTCATACCAACTAAAAACCATTGACCCTTCTTGACCTATCCAAGGGAGCAATAGGAAAGAGAAACTAGATTTTGGTAATTTTGGATTTGTTGAAGCTAACTAAGCATAGAAATGACCTGTGGGGATCAAAATACACCCTCCCAAAGACTTCAAAATGCTAGATGAGTCATTTTAATCTGTACAACATTTAAAACTACCCTTTTTTCAAGTGATCTTCTTGGTCTTATGTTGAACCTACAACATTTTAGTTTCAAAATATTCCCTTGACATTATCTATCATGTGGTATGTTATCCTTATTTTTGACACATTTGTATTTTGTGGAAAACCATACAATTTCTCAATATGACCAAAAAGTGGCATAAAAAGACATAAGATAAACTAGACAAATGTGATTAAGGTGAAAACATATTATGTAACCATTTTAAAACCTAGGAGACCTTATGAAAAGTTTGAATATATAAGGGGGTTGACTTAATTTTATATAGGGTAGAATTTAGTCAATAAGAATCATAAAAAATCAACATAACCCATCTAAAAGAGAGTAAGGTCCACTTATTCATACTTATAACTTACCTTTTATGAACCAAGGATTGATTTGTAGTCACATTAATTTTCCATTAGGTAACTAGAGCTAATTCAAGCTCACTACTATTGAAGCTTTCCATTTAATAAAACATTGCCAAATTATCCTTTAGGAAATTGATTAATTTAATGAAATCAATGTCAATGTTGGTTTTACTCCATTTAAAAATGTTTTTATTCCTTTATTTTTAGACTCCCCCAAAAATATGAGGGAGAGCAAAAGACCAATGTAATTTCAAAATTTTATTTGAAAAGGGAGAAGTGCATTGGAACACAAGGTTAAAAAGAGAAGGAGGTAAAACCTAATCAACCTTGAAATTAAAAAAAAAATTACCAAATATATGAAAGGTGAAGGGGTAATCCAACATAATGTGAGAGATAGATTCAACATAATTTTCACATAGGACATAATAGTTCGGTATGCACATGCCTATTTTCTAGATATTATCCACTACGAGGATTTTATTCTAAATATACAACCACAAAAAAAATTTAACTTTAGGAATAATTTTTAGAACCAACAAAGAGAATAAAATGATATTAACCAATGCATGAAACAATACATAGGAAGCCTATTATATAGGCACAAAAGAAACACCTAAAAATAAAGGAGGTGGGTGGAACCAAAAACATTAGGTAGCATAAAATATCTAAACTTATGAAACCTACAAATCTAAGTGGTTAAAACCACTATAACCACAAACATAGGGAATATACCTTAAAAAATATCCCAAGGTAATATAATAATATGACAATACCCTCCCTTAATGCCTAAACCAAACACAAGACAAAGTTTGTCCTTGAATTTTATGAACTTGTCCGAACCAAGTGGTTTGGTCATTATATCAACTGGATGCTCTACAATAGGGTAGTAGAAGAGACTGATGTATTCATTCATAACCAACAATTAGATGTAATGATGGTTAACTTTAATGTGTTTGGTCCTAGAAAGGAATACTTGATTTTTCACCATCTTCAGGATACTCTAGATGTCACATAAAATTGGAGTAGGCTTTGATGACTCAAACTAAAGATCCTCCAAGATTTTCCTTATCAACATAGTTTCACAACCTACATTGACCACAAATTTATACTTTTATTTTATTGAAGATAATAACACTAAAGTTTTTAGTTTGCTCTGCCATGAGAAAAATCCTAAACCAAGAGTAATACATAGACTATTATAGATTTTTTTGAATCTACTAATCTTGCCCAATCAGATTCAAAATATCCTAAAAGCTCAAAATTTGTAGACTTCTTATATAGTATGCCAAAGTCAAGAGTACCTTTGACATGTCTTAATATCCATTTTACAATTAACCAATGTCATTATTATGATTTATAAATGAAGCGAGATAGAAAATTCATTGTAAAATAAATATCTGATCTAGTGGTAGTGAGGTAAATGAGACTACCTACTAGCTACCGATACATTTTTTCATTGATCATAGGTGAAGCAAAGTCAATTTAAATTTTAGTTCCAACTTCTATAAGTGTGTGACTTGGATTAAAATCCATCATTATAAACCTTTACAATAATGATTTCACATACTTATTCTATGACATGAATACCACATAGTCACCTTCCCAAAACTCAACACCTACATAATATTTTAGTAGTGTTAAGTCTGTCATGCCAAAATTACAAAAAATATTAGCCTTCATTTACTGAATGAGAATAACACTACTCTAAATTATGGTTTTATCATAAAAATATATATTGAGAATCAAGATATCATCACCAGACACCCTTACATAGAGATTTGGTTTGGAATTACACCTTTTGAAAATAGACTCCCTAAGATATGAATCTTTTTTCATATACTAGGCTCGAAGAGCCTACTTAAGCCCATACAAGGACTTGATCAACTTGTAAGCAAGATGTTCCTTATTGGGAGCCTAAAAACCTTTTGGCTAAACCATGAAGACTTCATCCTCTAGATATCCATTCAAGAAAACACTCTTGACATCCATTTGGTGCACCTGCCATCCAAACTGAGTAGTAATAGCAACAATCAAATGAAAATCTACCATCTTTATAGTAAGAGTGAAAGTCTCTTCATAAACAACCACTTCCTCTTGTGTATAGCCTTTAACAATAAGTCTAGCTTTATATTTGTCCAAAGGAACCATCTTCTTTGAATTTTACCTTGTAAATCCATTTACAACTAATAGATTTCTTTCCTAGTGGTAGCTCCATGAGGTCCTAAGTCTTGTTTTTCATCAAGGAATCATATTCCAATTACATGGATGATTCTCACTCATGCTTCCCTTTGGTATTTAAAAAATAATTCAGCTCAAATGTCTATGAAACATTAGTTGTTAGAGTTAAATTATCATTTTCACCTCTACTACCAAATTGTTTTCTTGATCTCAATCTTATTCCTTCCACACCTTGTGGCAAGTTCCCTCTATTAGTGCTTCCATTATGCTAGAATACCACTTTGGCTTCTTTGGTCATTTGGAACATCATAATGAATTGCGAAAATTCCCTCCTTAGAATGTGATTCCACTAATGAGTTAGAATCATGCTCAACTTTCACATCACAACTTATAATATAATTAAAACAAAAAAATGACTCAATATCTAAAACTATACCAATTGCTATGAAGTATGGAATCTATTCATTTACTATGACATATATATTTACCACAACTTTGTTAGTAGAAAAATCAAGTAATCTATAGGATTTTGAATGCTCACTGTACCCAAAAAACATGTATGCTTTGCTTTTCACATCCAAGTTACTTCTCTTTTACTGGGAATAACTGTAATAACTACACTACCAAAAATTATAAAAGCACTTACATCTAGAGTTTGACCTAAACAAGCCTCCTTTGGAGTCATACTCTCCAATGATTTCTTAGGGCTTATCCTAAGGATGTACACCATTGTATTTATTAACTATAGCTAATATCTATATGGGACATTTTTTCTTTAGACCATATAATGAGCCATGTCCATCACTACCCTATTTTGCCTTTCCACAACTCTGTTTTGTTTTGGAGTATAAGGGGTAGTGTATTGTCTATGTACATCTTCATTGGCACAAAATCATTGAATTGTTTTGATATAAAATCACCCCCATTATCCATTATAAAATATTTCACTAACCATCCTTCCTATTTTTCAACCATAACATTCCAAGTAATGAAGTTAGAAAAATAATAATGTTTCTTCTCTAGAAAGTATACCCACTTTTTCTTATAAAAATCATCAACCAAAAATAGAAAATAATGGGCTCCATAAGGGGTAGGTATCTACATTGGACCATGAAAATCTACATGTACCACATATAATACTCCTTTAACTCTCAAAGTTTTACCAACATTAAATGAATGTCAAACTTGCTTCCCCAAATGACATCTAATACATACATGATGACTATCTTGAATAGAAGGAATCCCCTTAACAATATTAATCTTGCTCAATGTATTCAAATACTATAAATTCAAATGCCCATACCTTTCATACCATAGTGAACTTGTGTTATCAACTGATGCAAGTGTACTTTCCTTTACCCTATGTGGATCTACAATCTTCTATAATCCTTTCTAACCAATCCGAATAACAATAATCTTATTATCTCTGGTAGTAACTAAACATTGTTGTCTTTCAAATTTTATAAAAAAATTAGAATTTGAAGTGATCTCACAAATTAAAAGTATATTTCTATTCATATCAAGCACATACCTAACATTCTTAAATGTGTACCAAACTGCACCATTAAAACTAATGTAAACATTACCATATCCCTTCACAAAATGATTTATACCATCTCGCAAAGATACAAATTCATTAATATTATTATTTTTAACATAATCCACATAATAGTGCTTATGGAATGTATAATTGAGAGATGCCCCTGAATCAAAGTACCAAGATCAATACATAATCCACATAATAGTCCTTATAGTATGTATAATGGAGAGATGCCCCTGAATCAAAGTCCCAAAGTCGATACATCATAGAATTACCACTAGAAGCCATGAAAGAAATATTAGGAAATGTTTTGTCACCTTCACCTTTAGATACATTCACATGATGAGATTTATTGTTGGGGTTATACATATTTTATTGTTTTTTTCCTACAATCTTTCTTAAGATGACTAGGTTACTTACAGTAAAAACATTTCCACTTATATCTCCTATTATAACTATTTACTAATGAAGTTTATATCATAGAACTAGTAGTTTTACCAAACTACTTACCCTTTCCCTTGATAAATAATGTACTCTCTATATAAGTAGATGCATATAACATTGCCTACTCCTATTATCTCTCCTATAATAGCAATGTGAACAACTTTTCAAACTCCAAAGTCTACATCTTAGCAATCATGTGCAAGGACTCCATAAATGACTCAAATGAAGGTGGAAATTCTTTCATAACTAGAGCAAACAAATCTTGCTCATTAATAGGCTTATGCACAACAAAAAACCAAAAATGGAGCATCCTTCCTACATCTTAGTGGAAAATAAAAATTCTTCAAATACATTACCTGACCAGCTTTAAAAACCTGATATTTAAAAGTAAGATCAGTCCACAAAGTTGATGCACTGGTCACATTTTTGACCTCTAAGATTTTATCATCTTTTACTAATAGTTTTAACAATATAAGACCCTCATAATGACATTTATCATAGTCATAGGTATTAGTGGTAGGCCTTTACTATTTATTGATCACTATTTGATCAAGATTTTGATATTCACATATCATCAAAACCTTGTGACTACACAAATTGAAATTTTTTCTTGTCAATTTTTGTGAATGTGGCAACAAGAGGTATTGTAAACTAGCCATTTAGACCTTGTTTTTTCTCAAAAATGACAAATACCAAAAAAAATATAACAACTTTACATTAAATTCCTCCTACTCACTGATTCAAATCACAAATTGGTTAATACCTCTATTTCTTAGCAAAAAAATCAACACCATTTGGGAGATTTTAAACTTTCCATTTGTAAAAATACCAAAAAATGGACAAAAATAATTAAATTGGGAGATATATAACTCTAATTAAAAAATTTCCTTCTCCATCAACATACAGAAAACCTAGAAAATGGTGAATTTTTTAATCGATTTGGCTTTACGGTTATCTCCCATATAATTAAATGTGTTCCTCCAAGCAAAAATTTATGTAAAAATCAATTTCTAAATTTAAAAAAAAAAAATTATTTTTCCAATTTGATTTAAAAATAAATTTAGCTAATTTATGATTGGTGGAATAAAACTTAGCATAAAAAGATGAATAAAACATTTAGCCAATCAAAAAAGACTTGTGTAAATGGGCGACTTGTAAATCTTTAGACACTAATTCGACAACCAATTATATATAGAATTTGATTTAATCAGATCCTACTAGATTGTATTAGCCAAGATAAAATTATATAGCTAAGAAATAATGAAAATAGACACCAAATGAAAATTTGGCCTCCTTTCAAGTGTTTTACATCACCATTAAATGTACGACATGTGTGGGAGAGAAAATATAAAATAATTAAGGCTTGAGATCCTCTCTTGTGGCTTCCTTTACCTTTATCATAGTATTCACATACTTTCTCCACCTTTTTTCTACTTGTCTGGGTTTTTAGCTAGTCACAAGAGAAAAAATGGATTTTTTTTCCTTTCACAAGACTCCACCAAGCACTTCACACTCCTCCTTGACAAGTCTATCCTCTCTTACTCCATAGGCCTCCTCTAAATATTCTTAAACCATAAGATCTGATACCATGTTAAAACCAACAAAGAGAATACAATGATTTAACTAATGTACAAAATAATACATAGTAAGCCTATTATATAGTCACAAAAAGAATGCCCAAAAATAAAGGAGGTGGGTGGAACCAAAAACATTGGGTAGCATAAAATAGCTAGGCTCATGAAACCTACCAACCTAATTGGTTAAAACCACTATAACCACCAACATAGGGAATATAACTTAGTAAATAACCTAAGGTAATATAATAATATGCTAATAATAATCCTTTAGTTTAATATATTTTCCTATTGAAATCCAATAGGGTTAAATTTAATAGCCATAAGATATCCTAATTTAACAAAATACTTACCATTCAAAGTCGTCACCCAAATGAGTTAATCCTCCTAAGATGAATTACCAATGAAATAACTTATCAACAAAAAAAATATGTCATAGAGTATTTGAGCTTGGTTAGGATTAACATTATCCAACTATAACTCCTTCCATTATCTCCTCATAACACCAATTGAATTGTAGTCATAAATAATGTTCTTGTAATATAATTTAATGTGAGTTGAGATTTAATTCTAAGGATAAATATGATGAAGAGAGTAGTCAAGAATTCATTTAATATCTCAAAACTAAACCTTATCCCCTCACCAATATTCCATTTAGTCCTATCTAAGAGAATATTTTTGCACTTTATTAACCAATTCCATAAGGAATATCCTCGAGGGAGATTGTTTGCCACAATCCAAGCAACATTATCCCATATATTCAAGTATTTACTTGTCAAAAACTCAATACATATATTAGTTTCCTTAAGAAACCTCCATCCCAGCTCAAAGGTCAACACCATGTTCATTGGCTACACTTTAAGAATTACTAATCCCCCCTGATTAAAAGGTCAACAAAACTTTTCCTTTGAAATGAAAAGGTATCTAGTCCTCTCATCATTACGAGTCTAAAGGAACCTTTTCTAAATTTTCTCCACCTAATCTACAATGTGTTTTGGAATTCTAAAAATAAATATAATATATATTGGCAAATTGTGTAAGGTGTTTTAATCAACAATAATTTTCTAGCTTGAGATAACAACTTACCCTTCTATCCTACTAGTTTATTTTTGAATCCTATATAGAAAATAATTACACATTCTAATAGGAACTCTATCCATAAAGAGAGGCATGCCCAAATAATAAGTAGGGATACATTTAACCTTTCATCCAAGAATGTTAACAATTCTATGATGTCTAAAGACATAAGTGCTAATAAACAATAACTCACTTTTATCTAAACTTATCTTCTGACAAGAGGCATTTTCATAGTATTTAAGGAATGTTCTAATTACTTTAATTCATGAACTAATGCATTTTCCATGATGATCATATCATCAAAAAATTATTGATGATTTACAAGGTCAAAGTTAGATGCAAGTTGAATTCTATTCAATATTCTATAAGAAACCACTAAGGATAATAATCTACTAAGAGGTTCAGTAAAGATAATAAATGGAAAAGGAGAAAGGGGGTCCCCTTGCCTTATTACAAGAGCACTAGGAAAAATTCTAACTAGGGATCCCTTAAAAATAATAGAGAACATGGAAGAAGAAATACAAGTAAAAATAAGTTTCCTGAAAGTAATTTCAAAGCCAAACCTCTCTAAGATTTTATCAAGAAATTCCAAAGACACTATATCATAAGCTTTGTTTATATACAATTTTAGAATCATCCCTTCCTAATTACCTTGACCCATGGAATGAACCATTTCATGAATTAAAATGATTCCTTCTTGAATATGTTTAGCAAAAAAAAACCCCCCTTGATGTTCAAAAATGATTAAAGGTAGAAAAGGTTGAAATATGACACAAAGAATCATGGTAAAAATATTATACACCATATTACATAGATAGATAAGGTGAAATCTCTTAAAATCTATATCACCATAAAATTTAGGAATGAGATCAATAAAAGTGTTATTTATCTCCTTGAGTTTTATAGAATTGAAGAATTCATCCACAACACCTATAACATCCCATTTGACCAATTCCCATTTATTTTAAAAAATGAACACTAGAAATACTTCAGACCTGGAGATTTATCTCCTTCCATAGTAGAAACCATAAACCCCACCTCCTTAACTAAAATTTATTTGATAGGGATATGATTATCTACTAATGAGATGAGAGTAAGAATCAAATCAAAATTTTGATCACTTTGATATAGATTGATATTATCATCCTTCCTAAATATATTTCAAAAAAAGTAAATGGATTCATTACCATTGGGTTTCAAATCATTGGTTACATCTCCATTGTCTTTTAAGATTTTAATAATCTTATTGGATCTCCTATGCTTAAGAGTTGACAAATGGAAGGATGATAACATGTTATAAGTGTGTGAAAATGACATATAACATGGAAATATGAAGAGGAACAAAAAAAATAAATGTATATTTATAAGTAAGAAGGGGCAAACATAAAAAGAGATTAAAATAATATACACACTTGAGAATGTAAACACCATAACATTGGCAAAACCACAACAAGAAGTTATCATGACACTCTCCAAGCAACATTATCCCATATAGTCATGTATTTAATTTTCAACAACTTAATACATAGATTAGTTTCCCTAAGAAAACTAAATCCCATCTTAGAGGTCATCACTTTGTTCATTGGTTGCACTTTTAGAATTCCTAATATCCATATACTATAATTTGATGTGAGTTGAGATTTCATTCTAAAGATAAATATGATGAAGAGGGTAGTAAATAATCCATTTATCCTCCAAAAATAGAACCTTATCCCCTCTACCAATATACCATTTAGTCCCATCCAAGAGAATATTTCTTCACTTTATTAACCAATTCCATAAGGAAGAGCCTTGAGGGAGATTTTTTGCCAAAATACAAGCAATAATATCCCATCTAGTCAAATATTTACTTTTCAATAACTCAATACATAGTTCAGTTTCCTTAATATACTTCCATCCCAGCTTAGGGGTTATCACCTTATTTATTAAGTAAACTTTAAGAATTTTCAATCCCTTCTAAAATTTTCCAAACAACTTTATTTCTCTTGAAAAACTCCATTGATGTTGATTTTGTGCAACATAGATCTTCACCCATAATGAAGATTTGATAGAAAAAATAACATATAATGCAATCAATGAAGCCAAAATTACTATATTAATCCTTTTATCAAACCCAATTGATACATGTGAAGGCAATAATAATACCATTACATTCCTTTGCACCAATATCATTAATGAAAATATTTGCATGATGAGCTGGGATACACCACCTAAAATTGTGATTGATTCCCATGCATGGAGAAGAATTTACATGATCATTAATCTTGATGATACAAAAATAATTATGCTGAGTCAATATCAACTAGTAATTTCACTGAAGTCTTTTGATCATGCCATCATAGTTATATGGACATGCCACAACCATGTAATAGGACTTAAGATAAAAAATACAAACACAAAGGTAATAATGCATCAGAGCATTTTACATGAGAAGATCAATCCCCCCCTCCCCCCCCAAAAAAATAGAACCTATTTGTAGATAAATCATCTTTAATGATTTGGAAAACTTGAGTAGGTAGCTTGGTATCCTTAATCCATTTTTCACTAATTTTAATTTAAGATCCCATATTTGTGAACCAATTTGTAAATTTATTGCCCTCCTTTAGGTTATGAAGTACAAAATTTTGTTGGAAGAACCCCATAACATCATGCATTTCAAAAATGATATTAAAAATAGTCAAGGATGGAGATGTATCCAAAGAATACAATTTACAATGTTATGAGAATATTCTTCAATCTAGATGCATTTATACCCCATAGCTTTATCATGTCTAACCTCCCAAAGAGTATTCATACATTCAATAGAGTTACTACTTTAGATATTAATTTTCCTATCAAACATAATAATGAAATTACTCTTAGCATCTATTATAATTACTCCACAACCTGCTAAGCCTAGGTTTCCTTTGGAGGAACCATCAAAATTAAACTTAACCCATACAAAAGAGGGAAAGGTCTACTTAGTAATACTTATAACTTACCTTTTATGAACCAAGGATTGAATGGTAGTCACACTAGTTTCCCATGAGGTAACTAGAGATAATTCAAACTCATTAATCTTCAAGCTTTTCTAATGAGAAAACATTGCCAAATTATCCTTCAATAAATTTATTAATTTAATGATAACAATGTAAATGTTGGTTTTAGTCCCTTTAAAATGATGTTATTCCCTTCTTTCCATAATCCTGAAAAAATGTGAGGGAGAGTGAAAGACCAAAGTAATTTCAAAATTTTAATTGAAAATGGAGAAGTCCATTGGAACACAAGGTTAGAAAGAGAATAAGGTAAAACCTAACCAACCCTAAAATTATGGAAAAAATTACCAAATAGATGAAATGTGAAGGGGTAATCCAACATAATATGAGAGATAGATTCAACATCATTTTCACATAGGACATAATAGTTGGGTATACACATGTCCTTTTTCTAGATATTATCCACTAGGAGTATTTTATTTTGAATATCTAATCAAAATAAAAATTCAACTTTAGGAAGAAGCCTTTTGTTCAATATATTTTCATACTGAAATCTATCAAGGTTATTTTTAATAGCCATAAGATATCTTAATTTAATAGAGTACTTATCATCCAAAGTGGTCACTCAAATAAGTTCATCCTCCTAAGATGAATTCCCAATGAACTAACTTTTGAAAAAAAATTACATCAGACATTATTTGAGCTTGATTGAGATTAATATTATCCAATAATAACTCCTTCCAATATCTCCTCACAACACTAATTGAAGTGTAGTCACAAATAATGTTACCATAATATAGTTTTATGTGAGTTGAGATTTCATTCCAAGGATAAATATGATGAAGAGGGTAGTTAAGAATCTATTTATCCTCCTAGAACTGAACCTTATCCCCTCCACCAATATGCCATTTAGTCCCATCCAAGAGAATATTTTTACACTTTATTAACCAATTCCATAAGGAAGATCCTTAAGGGAGATTGTCTACCATAAGCCAAGAAACATTATCCCATCTATTCATGTATTTAATATTCAACATATCAATATATATATTAGTTTTCTTAAGAAACATCCATCCCATCTTAGAGATCAACACCTTGTTCATTGGCTATAATTTAAGAAATACCAATCCCACTTGATTAAAAGGACAATTTTTTTTCCTAGCAAACCAAAGGGATTCTATTCCTCTCATAATTATTAGTACAAAGGAATATTTCTAAATTATATCCACCTACTCTGCAATATGTTTTAGAATTTTAAAAATAAACATAGTATAAATTGGTAAATTATATAAGGTGATTTTAATCAACATCAATTTTCTATCTTGGGACAATAACTTACCCATCCATCCTACCAATTTATTTTGACCCCTATCTAGAAACAAATTCTACATTCCAATAGGAACTCTATCCATAAAGAGAGACATGCCCAAATAATAAGTAGGGATATATTTAACCTTGCATCCAAGAATGTTGTCAATTCTATGTTGTCTAAACACATGAGTGTTAACAAAAAACAACTCACTTTTATTTAGACTTATCTTATAAATAGAGACATTCTCATAATCTATAAGGAATGTTTTAAAAAACTTAGCTTCAAAAACTGACACCTTTGCCATGATGATTGTATTATCAACAAATTGTTTATGAGTTATAAGGTCAAGGTTAGATGAAATTTGAATTACATTAAATCTTGTACAAGAAACCATTGAGGATAATGATCTTCTAAGAGGTTCAATAAATATAATAAAGAAAAAGGAGAAAGGGGGTTTCCTTGCCTTATTCCATGAGCACTAGGAAAAAGTCCTACTAGAGATCCATTAATAATAATAGAGAACATGTAAGAATAAATACATGTAAAAACAAGTTTCTTGAAAGCCATTTCAAAGCCAAACCTCTCCAACATTTTGTCAAGAAATTCCCAAGACACTATATCATAAGCTTTGTTTATATACAATTTTAGAATCACCCCTTCCTTATTACTTTTACCCATGTAATGAACCAATTCATGGAATAAAATGATTCCATCTTAAATATATTTACCAATAACAAATCCTCCTTGGTGTTCAAAAATGATTAAAGGTAGAAGAGGTTGCAATATAACATGAAGAATCTTGGTGAAAATATTATAGACCATATTAAATAGACTGATATGGTTGAAACTCTTAAAATATCTAGCACCATAAAATTTAGGAATGATAGCAATAAAAGTGTTATTTATCTCCTTAAGGAGTTTTTTAGAATTGAAGAATTCATCCACATCTGTAACATCCTATTTGATCACTTCCCATTTTTTTGAAAAATGGACACTAGAAATCCATATATACCTTGAGTTTTATCCCCTCCATAGTGGAAACCATAAACCCCACCTCCTCAACTAAAACTAATTTTATGAGGCTGTGATTAACTGTTGATGAGATGAGAGCAAAAAATCAAATCTAAAATTTGATTACTTTGATCTAGATTGATATTAAAATCCTTAGCAAAAAAAAATAGAAAAAAGGAAATGGCTTCACTACCAATGGATTGTAAATCAATGGTTACATTTCCATTACCTTCTAAGATTTCAATAATCTTATTGTAACTCCTGTGCTTAATAGTTGACAAAGGGAAAGTTGAGAACATGCCATAAGTGTTTAAAAAATGATATATAACATGTAACTTTGAAGAGGGTAAGAAAATAAATGTAGATATTATAAGGACAAAGGGACTAACATAGAAAGAGATTAAAATGATATACACACTTTAGAATATAACCACCATAAAATTGGCAAAATCAAAACAAGAAGTTATTACAAATTCCACCCAAGTAAAAAATCTATAGGTTGAACGAATGTAGGAAGTAGATAAAAATCACGTGGAAGAGAAATTATAATAAAGAAATATGCATTGAAAATAATAATTAGACAATTAAGATTTAAAAGAGAAAACTCAACCACATATTATGAGGATGCTATAGAGAAGATGGAAGAAAAAGGAGAGAAATAATAAAAAAGGAAAAAAAAACAAAATTAAGATAAATTAGAAAGGAAAAATAAAGAGAAAAAGGCATAATAGAAAACTCGTAGGATGGAAAAGTGAAAAATGAGAAGGATAAAAATGTACTTATGACTAAAAGAAGACAAAGAAAATCAACAATCTTATTAGATGTGAATCTTGGTAGAAATGAAATATGCCACACATTATTAGATATTTGTGTGGATGTGAATGTGGTACCATGAGATACATGGAAGGAATTAGGGAATCCACCCTTACATAATATATATTATGATACAAAAAATTTATATGGCACACTGTGAGAGCCCATAGGGGTATTAAAATAAGTAAAAATTATTTTTTGGTATCACTATAATATATATTTAAGTTATATAAAGGTGTATACACATAATATTTTTAAAATTTATTTGTTATAGAGGTTTTATATTTTGTAAGAACCAATCGATTCTTAATATCTTTGTGTATGCCTTAAAGGGTGCACTAGGAAAGAGGTTGGTAGACTTTTACTTCCGCATAGGATTGTTAGCCCCTATACCATTACCTAAAACCACTACAAGCTACTCTTGTCCAAATCCCAAAGTAATAAAAGCCTACTTATACATTCCCTAAGAAATTCACTATACAAAATATGCCCTACCTAAGAAAAAGCCACTTTATCTACTTTTTATACTATGTGTACTTGGTCAACCTTGTTAGAATCCAATGCATGTTATGAAACTCTATCAACCCAACTAACCTAATTAAATAATTAACATATAATTTTTATTTCCAAACAAGGTTGACCTAACTAATATTGTTGGATAAATTAATTAGAGGGTTTAGGGTCAATCCTTGTCTATAAATACCCAGTTAGATTCATTTCAAAGTGGGGATCATTCAATTTTTCATCATTACTGTCATGTCCCATTTTCAGTTGACATGTTTTGAGTTCATGGTTAGCCTATTATGTGACCCTCCTAGGCTGATAGGATGGTTAGAGGGTCTTGATGGAGATTGGCATGGCTTCGTTTAGTAGAATTTTTCTAGTTGGCTTTCATTTGGGCTCGATTGGAAATGTATTGAGGGAGATATTAATATTCGATTGATTTAATCAAATATTAATTATTTGGTCTAATTTTAATTTAGAAACCCTAATTCTAATTTAAGAAAACCCTAATTAGGGCAAGCATATCTTTTGAGGGTATAAGGTTTTCTCATGGAGGCCATTATTGGTTATGCATTGATTATTGATTTTTGATATTGAAGAATTCTTCTATGAAGACTCAGCCAAGGGTTCCAGGATTCCATCTGCATTAGAGAACGTCCACTCTTCAGTGTGTATGATTTAGAGGTTGTGAAATATCAGTTGATCTATTACCAAATTGAGAGATAGATTCATACAGAAGTTATCACAGAGGTTTACAAATTTGAGAGGTAACTTCATACAGAAGTTGTCATAGAGCTTTCCAAGTATTTATTTTATTAGGTTTTTGATTCAATAAATTATATAGATAGAGATCTTGTCTATTGGAGCCATATATCTTTAGATCAGGGGTTGAAAATAGACAGGTTGTGCTTTATTGGTAGCTATACAAAGTCCGTACAGGTCCGTACAGATCCATGCAGATACCAACCTCAAAAAATAGAGATCCCCAGTGACCGACATCAGTCGACTGAAGACTAATGTTAGCAGAGAAGGACTAACAGAGACTGATGTCGACAATATATCGACTGACACCAGTGACTGTGTGTTTGACACAGCAGGCTGAGACGTACTAGATCTAGATTTATTTCCCAAATTTGTAGAATACTCAGGCTATTAAGGCCATATTTTCAATATTCATTGTATACCTGACAGAGGTCCTCTATTGTAAGCATATGAGCAAATAATTAAGAGATTATACTGTGATTTATTTATCTAGTTGAAGATATTTTGCAAAAATACAGATAAGTAATTCAAAGCTTTTGTTTTGGTATCTGAAGGGATATTACAGTGGTATCAGAGCTTTTACTTAGTAAAAAGGAGCCCCTAAGTAAGGGACTTTACAGTGGTATCAGAGCCAAATTCCTACCATCCTATTGGGCAAATCAGAGCTAAATCTTGCCATCTTGAGGGTTTATAGATCTTATGTAGCCACAAGAGTTGGGACCACACAGGTATAACACACGTAGTAGAGCCTTGCTTAAAGGTACCCAATTGTTAGAACAACAATGAATTATCATGAGTGATAGACGTGAGGGTAGCCCACCTAGGGGCCACAGGTATGATGTTGATCAGGACACCAGAGAATTCCACCGTGCTATGATGACAGGCCAACAACAGATGAATCAGACACTACAGGCACTTATGACTATGATAAGGGGAATGCACGCAATTGATAGATAGAATGGGGAACAAGGAGATAATAGGAGTGCTACTGTTAATCAGAGACCATAGCTGACCTATTCCAAGACTACTGATAGACCTACATGGCTTATGTTTGTATAGGATGAACCAAAAGAGGCTCCAGCAGAGGAGGAGGCAGGAGATTCCCCATTTGCAGATGTTTACCTCACTACAAATGATGAGTGGGACTTATTACCTCCTCATGTTTGAGAGAGGATGTCCTTTGATCATTTTGTTAATCTAAGGAGAGAGAACTATAGATTAGTTAGACAGGGCAGGAAGCTTAGAGTTTAATTCAGTGAGCTAAAGAAGGCTACTGGCAAGCTTTCTTTAACTACTTTTGATGGCAGTGGCAAGATGACATCTCAAGCTTGGGTTCATAAGCTTGACACCTTTTTGGCATTGAGACCAATGACAGAGATAGAGGCCATCAAATACGCCACTTTGCACTTGGATGGAGTAGCACATGATTGGTGGTACCATGGTATGGTAACACTTCAGCATAGTCAGGTGATAGAGTACCAAGACTTTGTGGATAGATTGGTTGAGTGGTTTGACAAGAAAGATCTTGAGGTTTACTTTCAAGATCTAGCATAGTTGAGACAAATAGGTAACTTGGAGTCCTTCATTGGTGAGTTTTAGAGATTGGCAGTCATGGTGCCCAATATTTCCGAGTGTAGATTGGTAGTTCTCTTCATGGAGGGATTGACAGAACCATTGAGAGGTTGGATCAAAGCCTTTGATCCTCCTTCATTACAGGTAGCGATGAAGAAGGCATGTAGTTTGGAGATGGCAGCCCCATCCCATAAATTTAACTCTAGAGGTACTTCTTCATCTAGAGACCATAAGTGCTCCAACACAGATACAGAGAGACCGGATTTCAGCATAGATAAATCAGGTGTAAAGAATGATTCAAAGGCTAATCTAATAGCACCACCTTTGGATTGTGAGGCACTTAATGATCTACTTAGGAAGAATCTTTGCTTCTACTACAAAGGTCCATATGATATCCATCATGATTGCCCTTTGAGGCCTAAGGGCAAGGTGAATCGTGTGATGTGGGCATATTATGAGGATTCGAATTTAGAGGATTTCGAATAGTAGAATAGTTCTAAGGAGGTAGAGGCTTCAGGGCCTAATGTAGAGGCAGAGTTAGAGCTTCACATATAAGAGGCATGCCCATCCAATATTCAATCAGATGAGTCATTTAGACTCCATGGAGTTTTGGCAGGGCAGAAGGTTATCACCCTTCTTGATACAGGAGCCACACATAATTTCATAGATGCTAGATTTGTGGAGAAGCGTGGACTCACTACCAAAGATTTTTAGGGCATCAGAGTTAAGGTAGCTGATGGTCACACTCTTAGGTGTGAGTGTATGATTAGAGACCTCCCATTGCGCTTGAACAACTATGAGTTCAAGGCTAACTATTATGTGGTGAACATGGGGAATATAGACTTAGTCTTGGGTATGAAGTGGCTTCATTCATTTGAGGAAGTTACTCTTCATCTCAAGGACATGGAGGTTCTATTTGATGTTGATGGGAAGACACATATTCTTAAGGCAATACAGGGCAACAGCTTCAGATATATGTTTTTTCATCGAATGGAGATGCCTATACCACATGACATGATAGAGTGCAATGATGAGTGCACATTGGCACCAACACAAGAGAGATATGAGGATGAGCTTGGTCTTGAGGTGAGTTCAGTTCAGGATTTATGACATGTGGTGGGGACTCAACTTTCTGTTACAGTCGGGTCATAGGTTGATCATGATATGACTATTTCTAGCCTTCACAATCTAGTTTTAGATATTATTCAGGTAAGGAGTTTGCTTGCTAATTTTCATTTATGGATTGGATGTTGGGGTACTTATCTTAGTACTAGAGATGATGTGACACCATGAGATGAGAGTTATGATGGACATGGCATGGAGTTCATGTTAATTGAAAGTGGTGGAGATCATGACTACATTTGGGATCCAGGTGGATTGATTGATTTGTCATTCAATGATTGCTTGAGGGCAAGCAATTTCAGGAGGGGCAGATTGTCATGTCCCCTTTTTAGTTGACATGTTTTGAGTTCATGGTTAGCCTATTATGCAACCCTCGTATGTTGATAGGATGGTTAGAGGGTCTTGATGGAGATCGGCATGGCTTTGTTTAGCAAAATTTTTCCAGTTGGCTTTTGTTTGGGCTTGATTAGACATGTATTGAGGGAGATATTAATATTTGATTGATTTAATCAAATATTAATTATTTGGTCTAATTTTAAATTAGAAACCCTAATTCTAATTTAAGAAAACCCTAATTAGGGCAAGCATATCTTTTGAGGGTATAAGGGTTTCTCATGGAGGCCATTATTGGTTATGCATTGATTATTGATTATTGATATTGAAGAATTCTTCTATGAAGATTGAGCCAAGGGTTCCAAGATTCCATCTACATTGGAGAACATCCACTCTTTAGTGTGTGCAATTCAGAGGCTATGAAATATCAGCTGATCTATTGCCAAATTGAGAGATAGCTTCATATAGAAGTTATCATAGAGGTTTTAGAGATTTGAGAGGTAACTTCATATAGAAGTTGTCACAGAGCTTTCCAGGTATTTATTTTATTAGGTTTTTGATTTAATAAATTATATAGATAGAGATCTTCTATATTAGAGCCATATATCTTTAGATCAGGGGTTGAAAATAGATAGGTTGTGCTTTATTGGTGGCTGTACGAAGTCCGTACAGGTTTATACAGATCCACACAGATACCGACCTCGGTAGATAGAGATCCCCAGTGACCAACATCAGTTGACTGAAGACCGACATCGACAGAGAAGGATGGATAGAGACCGATGTTGACAGTATATCGATCGACACCAGCAACTGTGTGTTTGACATAGCAGGCTAAAACGTACCAGATCTAGATTTATTTCCCAAATTTGCAGAATACTCAGGCTATTAAGGCTGTATTTTCAGTATTCATTGTATACCTGATAGAGGTCCTTTATTGTAAGCATATGAGCAAATAAATAAGAGATTATACTATGATTTATTTATCTATTTGAAGATATTTTGTAGAAATACAGATAAGCAATTTAGAGCTTTTGTTTTGGTATCCGAAGGGATATTACAGTGGTATCAGAGCTTTTGCTTAGTAAAAAAGAGCCCCTAAGTAAGGGACATTACAATTACATCTTTAAAATCTAATTATATAATCATTTTAAGGTTTCATTACTTATGTTTCTACCTTAGAGTAGTATAACTTTCCTTATTGATGTCTTTAATGCATAGGATAAGTCTTGTATCCTAGATATGATCTATCTTTATGATCCTTATAAGACACAAAAACCTTTTACTAAGAACCATTAGCCAAGGTAGATATGGAGGCATGATAGGTTCACTATAACAAGGTAAGTATATTCCTAGTCCTTCATATTTTGTTTAAGTAGATGTTGTAAAATTATAGGATTGAATTGTATCTCTCCTTGAATAAACTACTTCTATATTGTATTGAATATAATTATATTTACTTGTTTATTATCTTCCACATTTGTACCACATGCTTTAGTGAGCATTAGATTAACTTAAATATTCATTTACTAGATAAGCTTGCATGTTTATTTAGTATACTAGTTTGATTAATTTTATTATAAACATAAGACCTAGCTAGGGTTATTATATGATGTCATTTTAATAGAAGCCTTAGAAACCTCTCCTTTTCCATTGTGTAATAAGAGATATATTATTTATGTTTAATGGATCCATCATTATTCATGACCCTAATATAACAAAGTATTGCTAAGTAGATCTTTATATTACTACCTATTGGCAATATGATTGTCATTAATGTCAAAAGGGACATTATGAATGTCATTGATGAGGAAAGATTGATGGAGACAAGAGCATATTTCATAGTTACACTCTATAAAGTTGTCATGATTTTATAGAGACCATTTATGGATGTTTAAAGTCAAACATATAGAATATTTGTTATGGTTTTTTCATGAGCATCTTGAAAATATGGTCCATAAGTTCAAATGAGAAGGAATAAGCTTAAAATTGAAATATATTTTCTCTTAGACTAAATAGGGTTTCTTAGTAAACCCTAAGGGTTTAGCCATGGAATAAATAAGGAAAATTCTATTTTAATACTGACTTGGTATAGATAGGAATAGGTAACTTAATTTAAAACTTAAGTCCATATCATAATTAATAAACTAATCCCTCGACCTAACAATTACTAGCTTTGAACAATGATCAAAGGCCTTTACATTTTCCTAGGTCTAAGACTTAATATATGTCCCAACTTGATTAACAACCTAAATCATACGTAGATGATCTAATGAAGCAAAGTGAAGTTAAAGTGTCAAAGGTTCCTTTGAGTGAACGAGTGAATTCCAAGTATCACAAGCACAAAGTCTATTAGATAGAGGACCAATGAGAATGAGCCTTTCAAAGTTAATGATGAAACTAGTTGAAAGATCAACAAATCATGATTAATCAAAAATTAGATATCCAATGGAGTGTGATGAAGTCCAATTATCAAAATGATATTTGATTGAGTACACAAGTGACAAGTGTCACATTCACAGAGCTTATCGAATAAAAACCTAGTGAGCATAAGCTTGATAGATATAAAAAATAATCTTGTCAAAAGATCTAACAGTGAATGAGTGATCATGTAAAGGACATCCGATGGAGTGAATGGACTCAAATGATATAAAGAGATTGACATTTAATAACTAGATATAAATAAATTTCATGCAAGTTAAAAGATACAGCATCACATAAAAGCTTATATGAGTACATCCAATAGAGTGAGTGGATTTAGATGGAACAAAGTGATCAATATTTATTGACATGATGACAATTTAAAGATTGAGTAGGTTCAAGAAGATTGATAGAGTGGAATCAATCGAAAGATATAAGAAGTAATAAGATGAGGTCAAAGTGTTGAAGTATAATGACCAAGTCAAGGTAAATTTTGTGCATCTTCAGAGATTGAATGATACGTAGAATCTAGGATTTAGAGATCAAATGGATGCATTTTAAAGTTGAGATATTTAAATATGGACCATCATATCATGGTGTCATAGGAAAGATCAATGAGCTACATTTAAAGTCATGTCTAGACAAATAGTTAGGTGCAAGAACATGCAAGAACTCGAGAGTATAAGCTCTATATCTTGACATATATAATGAGTTTGATCAATCCAACTAATCAAATATACATTAAAGATCCTATACATCAAAACTTGAGTCTAATAGATGCTATTGATAGTAAAGATATCTATAATTATGGTGTGATGTATGGAATCAAGATAATGGAAACTTATAGTTCATGTCATAATGAACTAGAGTATATAATTACCATGATGTGTTATATTCTAAGTGTGAACACATATAAGAAATGGAACCCTAGATCATTTGCTTATATATATGATATCTAGGATAAAGGAAATGCTATTTTTTCTAAAGTTGAATCTACTAGTGTAGTTGGATAGTGTCAAATAGAAAATATATAGACACAAAACCAAAGGGCAGAGTGAAAAAGAAGAGGTTGCAGAGAGAGAAATAAAGTTTGTCAAATAGATACATATAAAGACATAAAGAGAGAGGAGTAGAGAGGAATAAATTCACAAAGAGAACATGCTGAGTATGACCAATTGTAAATTAGACCTATAACAAAGAATAGAGTTGGATTAATTTATGAATCTATTCTGTATACTATAGTTGTAGCTCCATAGGTCTAATTAGTTGGTGCCATTAGACAAGCTAAGTTGGTGCTCAGTTAGGGGATTAGTGTCTCCTTAGGGTTGGTGCCCTTAAACATTGTAACCAGTGAGGTTAAGATAAGTTGGTGCTTAATTAGGGAGTTGGTGCTTCATTAGAGTTGATCTTAAAATAGGGGATTGGTGTCTCCTTAGGGTTGGTGCCCTTAAATGTGTAAGTAGTGAGGCTTTGAATTATGAGGCTAGATTAGAATAGTAGATTCTGGAAGCTAATCTCACTATGGTTTTTCCCTTTGGGATTTCCATGTATAAATATGGTGTCATGAGTATTTGTTTGTGTATTATGTTTTCATATTTGATTCAATTTGCATATATCTTTTAATCTACATTGAAAGTATTTACAAGACTAGTTTTAATTGATATATTGATTCACCCCCTCTTAGTATCTAGTTATGTTCCAATAATTAGTATCAAATCTTAGTGTTCTTTTAAAGAAGATTAATCATCTTATGTAAATGTTGGAATAGTAAACACAATGGCTAGTCAATAAGGATCTTCATCAGATAAAGTAACTCTCTTTGATGGATCTAACTATGCATTTTAGAGCATAAGAATGGAAAAATACTTATCCTCATTAGGGTTTGATGTATGGATATCTGTAGTAAATGGATGTACAACCCCTATTAAAACTCCTACTGTTCAAGATTAAAAAAAGGCATATGTGTATAATACCAAGGCAAAGAATGTTATTTTATGTGGATTGTCCAAATCAAAGTTTGTCAAAGTGATGCATTGTCAAAATGCACAAGACATCTAGAAAAAGTTGAAGAGCATATATGAAGGTGATGACAAGGTAAAGCATGCCAAGCTATGAACATATAAAGGCCAGTTTGAAAGTCTCAAAGTGGATGAAGATGTGAAAATTTTAGACTACCTTCTTAGAGTAGATGATATAGTCAATGAAATTAGATGCTTTGGAGAAGAAATGAAAGAATCAATCATTGTCAAAAAGGTCATAATATCTTTTCCATCAAGGTATGATTCTAAAATATATGTAGTAGAGGAAGCAATAGATCTAGATAAACTCACTATTGATGAGTTTCATGGAACCTTCACTACCTATGAGATGAGAATGGGAGAAGCAAATACTTCTAAGAGAGAGGCTACATTGAAATCATCCAATTATTCAAAAGTAGAAGCATCTACATCTATATCTAATGAGATTGATGAATAAGAATCCAACTTTATCAAAAGATTGAAAAGAGGATCTGGAAAGTACAAAGGTAAGTTACCCTTTAAATGTTTTAATTGTGATAAAATAGGACATTTTGCTACTATATGCCCTTATAAGAAAAAAGATAAATATAAGCAAGAAGAGGATGGAAAAATAAAGAATCCCCACTATTCTAAAAGGATTAAATTTTTTAAAAACAAGAAAATCTTGTACATAAGAGAAGATAGTGACTCATTGAATGATAGTGGTAGCTCATATGATGACCATGATTATGCCTTTATGGCTGAGGGAAATGAGTCCTTATTCATGGAATTAGGATCAAATTCTATAGATATAGATCAAGAGGAAGTTGAATACTATGATGAAGAAGAGGAATGAGAAGTGGATCTTGAGTGTGAACTCATCTATGCTCTAGATGAGATTGATAAATTGAGGAAAGGGAACACAAGACACAAAAAGCTTTTACAAAAAGAAATTGAAAACCTATCCAAAAGTCTTGAAATATTTGATCATAAGATAGTAAGCCTTAATAATTAGGTTGAAGAGGCTATAAGAATAGAATATGTAGTCAAAATTTAACTACAACTTAAGTATATTGAGTGTATGAGGCTAAAAGTAGATATAGTGGATTTGAGAAAAGAGCTTGAAATGGATAAAGTTTAAGTAGACAAAGGTCTAAAGCTGAAAAGAGGATCAATTTTTTTTGATGAATTAATTATCTCTCAAAAGCCATCAAAAGGGAAATCTAGTCTTGGTTATGAAAAGGGGAAAAGTTTCATAACCAGTACATCTGATAAGTTATATGATAATATTAAAGCAGAAGGATCAAGAGAAAAGAAAGAGAAAAATTTAAAGGATATAAAGACAAACACAAGCAATGATGATGTGAAGAAGGCTAAAATGGAGAAGAATCCTAAGTAAAGGTAAAATAATAATGAGTGCATCTCTACAAACTCAAGGAAGATGTAGAAGACAAAGGTAGCTGATGAAGATGGTTACACAAGGATAAATAACTTGAAGAATCAAAAGTTGAGAACTCCCCATCCTACATAAATAAAATATATGACCAGGTATTCCTCATCTTTCTATGGTTATTATTATATCTGTAATCATTTTGGTTATAAGGCTACTGATTATAGAGTTGTACCTATAAGGAGAATTAATTATGTAAGCAAAAAGTTAATTGCACCCTTGTTAGATACAAATGTAATGTGCTATAATTGTAATAATTTTGGTCACATAGCTAAACATTGTAGAAAAATCTTTGTCTGATAAAAAGTATAGATCAAGAAGAAAGGTATTCCTCATAGTGTGAATAAATATTCACAAGTCTCTGATAAATAAAAAACAAGACATATAAGCAACCCAAGCATGTATGTAAAGTGAAAGATCAAGACATGATGAATAATGTTACACAGGTTAGAAAATGTTAAGAGATATCAATGTCTGCACATGTTGAGAGTGAGAAGAGAATGATCAAGGAGAAGTCCAAGGTGTTGTCCAAGGACAGTTCTAATTTATGACAAATTCAATTGAACATCTTACTACTATAGAGAAACTTTCATGCATTGAACATCAGTATTCTATACCTAGTGATGAGTTTCCAAGCTGTAAGGAAGATTCATCAGATGAAAAGGTATGTCATGAATCTATTTTGTCTCCATGTATTATTAATAAAAATGAGAATATCATAGTGGATGAGCATGTTACCTATATTAAGCCTAAGAAGAAGAAGAATTGAAAGCATAAGATGACCAAGGAGGAGAAAGAATATGAGGATTTGTGGTCAACTCCTAGTTTCACATTGTTCTAGGACATTGTTAAGTAAAGTGTCTCTATCTATGACTATTTAGGTAGTCCTTTTAGTAAAGAATAAAGTGGTGGTCTTCCAAAGATTCTAAAGGAAAGAAATGAGTGCTCCCAATTGAAGTTGGTGTGACAAGATAAGAGAAGTCCTATGTATACAACATCTGTAGGGATAAAATGAGTGTGCCAATAATGTGTTCATAGAATCTAGTTTTAAAGGTAGGATATGGGTACTTCCAAGTATGAAAGTAAGTGTGTTTTCTCTAGATCATCATACCAATTAGTATAGAGGTATGTAGATTATTGACTGGTCTTTTATACTAATACTATTTTGATATAGAATAAATGATCCTATGTTACAAAGTCTTGTATTGATCATTAGTAGGTCAGTGGAGTAAGAGGGAGCTAGATTGTTCAATCTTTCAGAATCAAGAAGGATCAGAATATAGGAGTTTGTTATATTTTATATGGAGGTAGATTTAAAAATGCTTAGGTGGATGCTAGTTGAGACTTGTCTATGTTGCATACCAAATAAAATCATGCAAAAGGTCTTTGAGTTCTAAATATGACAAGTTATATATACCATAGAGTTAGGGGAAGATAACTCAGATAGCTTGAATGGCTTGAGGAGCTATGAAGGATGTGAAAAGGAGCATATGTGAGATTCTTTAGTCATGATTGAAAGATAAGGTGTTGTCTTCTATAGATGTTAACTCAAGTAGGTTAAGATGATGACTTGAACAAACCAAGTCAGGTGCTTAGGTAGTGTATTGAATCCTCATTCATAAATAAAGTGGAAGATTTGTAAATGGTTAGGTCCTATATTAGAGGACTATTTATGGAGACCTAAAGATTCTCAAGCGATGTAATGAGACAAAATTTGGAAGTGATAGCTATTACATCACATCATTAGATACTAGTGATGGAGCAAAAATCTAGAGGAAGGTTCATAAAAGCCTTATTGATCCCTAGAAGAAGAGATAATAGTAAATTTAGGTATGTATACTTTTAAAAATTAATAATGAGTTAAAAATTTTAGATTCATGGACAAAATCCTTTATCTAATAAAGGGGGAGAGATAGTTGGACAAACAATCAGCTAGAGTCATGTTTTCATTAATGTCAAAGGGGGAGAGAAAGGTACAAATGCTCTTTATCAGAGAAAGAGAAAAATATTCTCTAAAAATGTGTGAGAAAGTGTCCAAGTTGAGTATTATTAAAATGTGCCACTACCTAAGGGAGAGCAAGTTTTCTATGAACAACTTCAATTCATATTTATGAAAATTCAATGCAAGCAATACTAGAGAAGGAGATAAATAATATAAGATCAGAGCATTTAGTTTGCCTCAATGACAAAGGGAGATATTGTTGGCAATATGATTATCATTGATGTCAAAAGAGACACTATGGATGTCATTGATGTCAAAAGAGACACTATGGATGTCATTGATGTCAAGAGGATTAAATAGGATTGATGGAGAGAAGAGCATGTTTCATAGTTTCACTATGAGAAGTTATCATGCTTTTACAAAGACCATTTATGGAAGTTTAAAGTCAAACAGATAGAATATATGTTATGGGTTTTTCATCAGCATCTTGAAAATATGGTCCATAGGTACAAATGAGAAGGAATGAGCGCAAAATTTAATTATCTTTTCTCTCAAACTAAATAGGGTTTCTTAGTAAACCCTAAGTGTTTAGTCATAACATCAACAAGAAATTTTTTGTTTTAATGTTGACTTGGTATAACTAGGAACTGATAACTTAAGTCCATATCATTGTTAAGAAACTGACCCCTTGACTTAACAATTATCGGATCTGAGCAATTATCAAAGGACTTCATATTTTCTTAAGTCTAAGACTTAATATATGTCTTAGCTTTATCAAAGGCCCATGATTCATCATACATAGATGTTCCAATGAAGCAAAACAAAGTCAAAGTTTCAAAGGTACCTTTAAGTGAATGTGTGAATGCCAAGTGTCACAAGCATGGAGTTTGTTAGATAAAGGACCAATGAGAATAAACCTTTCATAGTTAATGATTGAGCGAGTTGGAAAATCAATGACTCACACTTAATTAAATATAAGAGATAAAATAAAGCATGATGAAGTAAAATTTTCAAAAGGAGCTATGAGTGAGCATGCAAGTGGAAAGTGCCATATTCACAAAACTTGACAAATATAAATAATGAGCTTGTCAGAAGATATGATGATGTGTGGGTGATCATGCAATGGAGATCTAGTGAAGCAAATGGAATCAAATGTTATAAAGAGATCAACATTTAAAAAATAGATATACATAAAGTTCATGAAATTTCAAAGATCAAATAACAAATAAAAGCTTGGATGAGTAGATCCAATAGAGTGAGTAGACTTAGATGGAATAAAGTGATTGATGTTTATCGACATAATAGTAAGTTAAAGATTGAGTAGGTTTGAAAATATAGATGAAGTAAAAGTGATCCAAATATATAGGAAGCAATGAGATGGGGTCAAAGTGTTGAATTTTAGTGACCAAGTCAAGTCAAAGGTCATGTATCTTCAAATAATAAACAACATGTGAAATCTAGGATCTAGAGATTAAATGGATGCATTTAAAAGTTGAGATATTTGAATATGGACCATCAGATCATAGTGCCAAAGTAAAGATCAATGATATACATTTAAAGTCATGTCTAGACAAATGGTTTGGGAGTATGAATATGCAAGAAATTGTGTACAAGCTCTATATCTTGACGTAGACAATGAGTTTGATCGATCCAACCAATCAAATCTACATTAAAGAGCCTGTGCATCAAAACTTGAGTATAATAGATGTTATTGATAGTAAAGAGACCTATAATTATAGTGTGATGCATGGAATCAAGATGTGGGAAACTTACATTTCATGTCATAATGAACTAAAGTATAAAATTATCATGATGTGTTATATTCTAAGTATGAACACATAGAAGAAATGGAACCCTAGATCATTTACTTATATATATGATATCTAGGACAAAGGAAATGTTTTTTTATCAAATCTAAAGCTACCGGTGTAGTTAGATAGTGTCAAATAGAAAATATATAGACATATAACCAGAGGGTAGAGTGGAAAAGAAGAGGTTGAAGAGAGAGAAATGAAGTATGCCAACTAGATACATATACAACCACAAAGAGAGAGGGGTAGAGAGGAAGAAAGGTATAAAGAGAATGTGCAGAGTATGATCAATTACAAATTAGACCTATAACAAAGAACAAAGTTGGAATCATTTATGAATCTATTTTGTATAATGGAGTTGTAGCTCCATATATTTGATTGGTTAGTGCCAAAAAATAAGCTAAGCTGGTGCTCAGTTAGGGGATTGGTGTCTCTTTAAGGTTGGTGCCCTTAAACTTTGTAATCAATGAGGTTAAGATAAGTTGGTTCTTAGTTAGGGAGTTGGTGATTCCTTAGAGTTGGTGCTCTTAAACTAGGGGATTGGTGTCTCCTTAGGGTTGGTTCCCTTAAATGTGTAACTAGTGAGGCTTTGAACTATGAGGCTGGATTAGAATAGTAGATTCTAGCAGCTACTCTCACTATGGTTTTTCCTTTTGGGTTTTCCATGTATAAATCTGGTGTCATGAGTATTTGCGTGTGTATGATCTTTGCATATTTGATTTGATATTCATATATATTTTAATTTGTATTGAAGGTACTTAAAAAAATAGTTTTAATTGATATAATGATTCACCCCCCTCTCAATATCTAGTTGTGCGCCAACACTACCTTATTTGATCTTGGAATTACTAAGTAGGATAAGTTATAAAATTGTCTTATTTTGCTTGTATAATTTCTAATGAACCCAACATGAATCTAACCCTTTTTTTTTATTTTTTTACATCTCACTAGATCAATCCTATCAACCCATTTTAACACTTTATACATAGGTTTTTAGACTTCATTGAGCCTATCAACCTAGTTTGACTCTGTGTGTGTAGGTTTTTAAACTTCATCAAGCCTATCAACCTAGTTCAGTGCTTTGTGTGTAGGATTTTAAAATTCATCAAGCCTGTTGATCAAGCTAAATAGTTTGTGTAGGTAGTCCAACTTCATCAAGCCTATTGACTTAGTTCTATCTTTGACTTACAAAATTTCTATTCTTAGCTATTAGATTGATCCAATCAACCTAGTTTCTTTTTCTACCTTTCTTTATCTACTGAATCAACATGCTTGATTATTCTCTTTTCTACATATTTTTCTCTACTAACTATATTGATATGATTGACATAGAATTTATTTTCTATTATTTATTAATTTTATTTATATTGGATTGACTAGTTTGACTCTATTTAATAATAATGTTTTCTACCTATATAGGCTCAAACACGCACCTAGATGACTTAGTTCAAAATATCAAATGGCCATATTTAGGAAAACCTACTACATCAACCTGGTCAACATAGTCTTATTTCCATTTTCACTCTAACCAACTTAGTAATTTCACTTTATCAAATTTTAAGTAAATTTATTTTTCCACCTTTTAGTCATAATTAAAATTTAGTACTATTTTTTACCAATTTTTCAATTATGTTAAACAATACGTACATAGTTAACTAGGTCAACCAGATCGACCTAGTTCTTCTATTTTCTACTGAAAAAATTAAGTCAACCTGCTTGACTTTGTTTATACTAACTCGTGATTGCAATAGACTGAGTAGATCAGCTCAACATCCTTTTATTCTGTTTGTCTAACTTGATCAACCTGTTTGATGTTGTTCTATTTGTTTTACTTTATGATTCAAGAAAGGAAAATTAATGTACATTGGATAGTAATTAAACTCACTTTAATTTTCAATTATTTGCCCATTTATTTATTTTTAAAAAACTACAACTTTGATTTTGAAATATCGATTCACTTTTATTTTTCACTTTGTTTGGCTTTCCCTAAAAGTTATGTACCTATAGTTTTAAACCTACTTAGCTACTATCATTAAAGGTTATTTGATACATTATTTACAATCCTTATCTATAATTTAAAGATATAGTATCATGAGGGTCTATTGTGAAAGGTTATTTGATACTCTATTTATGATCCTTATCTATAATTTAAATATATAGTATCATGAGGGTCTTACCTTAATAATCATATCCATAGTACAAAATTAAACACAATCTATAGTTTCCATATACCTCATGGTATTTTGGCAATGCCTAGGATTTCCCTATTTATTAAACCTCAAGAATCCAACCATCCATTGAATTATATGATGCACCAATTAGTAGTTAGTGCTGAGAAGATAATTTTAGATTACCTTTAAAAATAGATTTAGTGGACTATGGGAGTGGTAATTCCTCCACAATCAATTCTATAAAACACTGGGCTGACACTTTCTAATGGATAAGAAAGTATCTTTGGAAGCCTACACATTCAATCAAAACCTTTAATTTAACTTCATGATATTGCTTTTGAATAATTAATTATATTCTAAGTTAAATTATTCCTTTTTGTTGTTTGATATTCTATGTTGTATTGCATATTTGTATTATCTAGTGTTGATACAATTATTTTTTTATGTGTTTCAATTAGATTGACCAACTCAACCTAGTTGCCTATGTACTTAGCTTTATTTTTTGTAATTAGAACTAAATTGTCCAAGATTAGACCATTAAAATTTTTAAAAACTATAAGAATATTGTCAACCCAATTGACCTAGTCTATTATAGATTATTTTACTTTCCTACTTAATCAATCAGTTCAACTTAGTCTAGGCACATACTTTTATGTTTTCTTGATTTTTTAACTAGTTTGACCAGCTCGACCTAGTCTAGTTATAGTTGGTTCATATTTTTTATTTTTTCAAAACTTCATTTACCAACTTGACCCTATATATTATAGACTAATTTTTCATGATTTTCCTACTCAGTCAACCAAATCAACCTAGTCTAATTCCATATTTTTATATCATCCTATTCATTTTCAACTTTTAGATTCTCATTTCCTTAGTAAGTGTTTAAATCAAAATTTTCATCATGAAACATTTTTTTGATGAAGCTATAGAGAAAATTAAAACTAACATAATGGTATTTACTAATCATAATTAAATATCTAAGACACATTTTATGGTAACTAATTCAAGACTTAGCAATATCCATGTTACTAATAAAACTACCAACTATTGGACTCCTCCCTATTTCACTATGCTTAATCCATTATTATTACAAATGATAGAGGATGAAAGTGACCTTTAGTATATGATTTAAATGATACTCTTCATTAATTGAAACCATCAAAATGAAGGTAAGGATCCCATTTTAATATATAACCTCATAATGGGAGTTCATATTGGAGAACACCATTCACCTTCACCTACATTTTATATAGGATTTGGGGAAAGTCATTTTATGACTTCTACCACATCTGTCCCTTCTCTCAGTATTCCCTCTAATAGTATGCTATTGTATTACATGACTTATTACACCTCCATAAAAAGCATTTATAAAAAAATTTAGGTGTGAATTTTAGTGGGTATTCTCAAAATACCCACACTAATTCCCAATTCCATCCAACTACTAGTTCATCTCATGTCACTAGTGCATTTCATGCTATAGTGCATCCTAAACGATTAATGACTCATATAATACTAATGCATATCATGCAGATTATACTATTCAAAATAAAATTAACACTAATCAATTATTATTTAAAAATTAAATAAAATGGCTAATTTTCAAACCAACATTGCCAACCAAATGATGCAAATGAAAAACCAATTAATGTATTTCAAAAATCAAACTCAACCAACTCAATTGGAAGTGAAAAATCTTAATACCTCCTACCCTGAATCCCCCCTTGGAGATTCACATGGTAGATTTATATCACAAACCGTACTTATTAACAAAATTATTAAACATTTACCAAACAAATATCTTGTTCCTCAAATTACAAACATTTACATAGGTGGCATAGTTACCACTATCACTTATAATGGATCCACTAATCTAGCTTTACATTTAAATAGTTTTGGACATTTATATAAAGTTTGGGTTAAACTTAACACCTTTGGTACCACCAAGCTATTTTCTAAAACCTTTTTTAGGTGATGCTTTATATTGTTATAATCAACTTAAAACTCATTATATAGATAATCAATGCATTGGTTCAAAATTCAAAACAAGTGATCTTCCTAAAAATAACTTAGATCATTTTATCAATTATAAAAGACTAGAATTCAAAATGGCACAAGTTTTCATCAAATGACAAAAATCCTTGTCTAAAAAATCTGAGCATAACATGTCAAATGATAATATCTTCAACTTATTCACTAATTTTATTCATTATAAAATATAATATCACATGAGGAATATTTCTCCAAAATCCTTGGAATAATCCCTCAAATAAGCTAAATGTCAAGATTTCCTTATATGTTTATTTGAGCCTTCACACCTTCCAATGGGGACTCAAATGCTTAGGAATGCTAAAAATTGACATAGAAATAATGATGGTGTTATAGATACATTGATTCCATACATACCATTCAATACATTGTTATAAGAAATCAAATGAATCCTAATCCTTCAACATCAATTCCTAATAATTCTCATCCAAGTTCCACATTTTCTCAAGTGCATAATATAAATCTCCATAAACCACTTTCCTTATCTTAAATTCAAAAGTGTCTCCCATGACCTTCCATATGATATATAAACCCTACACTCCCTACCAAACATTGGTATGATCCCCACAAATTTTGTTGCTTTCATGCAGGCTGGGGCCACTCTCACAAAACTTGTCACCAAATAAGAAACTTTGCTATGGAGTATCTCCTTAGACCTAACTTTAATCATTAATCACTCATAAATACACATCAACAATCTTATGAAATAGTCTCTAAGGATAATGAACTAAAACTAAACATGAATCCTTAAACCAAGCTAATGCTCACTTAAATATTTACAAGGATCCCCTTCCTAACCATAAAGTTAACATTAACCAACCTCCTACTACCAATAATTTTTAAATGCTTGTGTATCCTACCATAAATGATGAGATGTTTTTCAACATGAATACTATGAGGAGATTAGTTTCTTATATCAATTATTATCTAGCCTCTAACCATAATAATTTCCCAAAATTATGCATTGTTCATGACTCTTACCCATCCCATCTCATAAAATTGGGTCATAAGGAGAAAATTTCAAAAAATTAAATAAACTTTCAAGTGTCAAATCAAAAAATATAAATAGAAAATGACTCACATACTATTGATATATGTTATACCACTCCTTAAACTAAGGCACCTAAATTAGAAATTCTAAATCCTTTGACTATTGGTACTTCTTCCTCTCAAACACAATAAACAACTAATAATTCAACCATAAAACAAATAAATATGATCAATCAATCCACATTAACCAAATATAAAACAAACATACATTATAAACATAAATTTCAATTCACCTCTACTACACCTTCAAAGGACCTACTACAACACTATGCACCTTTATCTGATAAAATTATAATGGGATATGATAAATGGGATCCTATAACTAAATTTTCACATATCCCATATCAAATCCCTTTCTTATAACTCATGAGATATTCTCCTCATAATTTTAATAGTCTAATTTAACTCATATTCAAAATGAACATCCCTCATCCCCCACCTTAGGGGAAAGACACTAATTTATTAGGATCTAAAGATATCATCCTTTAACAGTGTGAATAAATAGATATCTACGTTGATGAAATAATAGTCTCTCTTTCATTTAAATTCCCTATCTCTTCCATGATTCTTGATGAGATTTTGCTTCATGCAAATGATCCTCCATTATTCTTTAGTGTCTAAATAGGATATACCCAAGTTAAGTGTGCACTAATTGATGAATGTTCATATAATTACATGGATTCCCTTGATTTTATTAAAACTCTTAGATACACTAAATGTAACCTAAAATCTACTCAAAGTACATGTTAAGGATATGATAGAAGACACAATGCCTCCTCTAGGCTATGTTTGGATCCCTATAATGGATACCCTATCATAGTACACATCAAATTCATTATATTTAACTCTACACTTTCATATAACATTTTAATTAATTGACCTTAGACACACCACAGAGAGAAATAACCTAGTTAGCATGCCAATGTGTTAAATTTACTTATAGTGGTTCTATATACAAGATTCAAAGAGATACCAATCTTTGGAATTTTGAAAAATTCTAAGAAAGAGGTGTTTGTAAAATACCTACCCTTAAATATTTACTTAGCATCCCATTTCATAAATCAAAATGTTTTATTTATCTCATCAACTCTAATAGAGGATACAATGAGTACTACACACCATATAAATATAGGTTGAGTGCTTCAAAACCACTTTCATGACTTTTCACATCTTGTGCCTTCACTAGATTAGCCTTATTATCTATGAGATTGACAAATAAAGGCTACACCTTCTCTGTAGCCTACATCTCAACATAGATCTAATGATACTCATCATATTTTTACATCAGTTCTTCACATCATGTATCCCATGTAGGAGATGCGTAATGAGCATCATGATTCTTATAGTATACCTACATTCCTTATAGAGATGATATGTCAATAAGTATTTTCATGACTTTCTAGGAATACTGATGAGACTTTGATTAACATTAGAATTCAACTACACAAAGACATATTATATGCTATGGATGATATTTTCCACAAGATTTATCAATATTTGTGAGCAATTCATAGTTATTCATCACATTATTTATTACATTACTACATGATTTAGATTTTATTGAATACATGGTTTACATTACCTTCTCTATAGAGATGATATGTCAGGATGTTTTTTAATGAATTTCTACGAAGATTGATGAGACTCTAATTAACATTAAAATTCAGCTACACAAATATGTATCAAATGTTATGGATGATAGTTTCCATGAGATTTATCAATATTTGTGAACACTTCATGGTGTTTCATCACATTATTTATTTATGGATCTTAATTTTTACTTACCACTTAAAAATGTTTTATAGATTAATTTTATTTTCAATTATTAATTTCTTTTCTAATGTATTATAGATTAATTATATCCTCATGTCTTAATTATATGCCTTACAAATTATTTTAATTTTTAATCTCATGTTTCATGGATTAATTATAATTTCATATCTTGTCTCCTACTTTATTTAAATAGACTTATTTATTATGCTTATTACGTCATTTTATTTAAATCAAGATAGCTATTATTATGACATGGTTATAAACCTTGGATCCTTTTAATACCCTATCCTTACCTTATGAACAATTAATAAGCATACATATAATTGTATCACTACATTCATAAATCACTTTGATCTCCATTTATTAACCCTATCTCTCCTTCATACTAAGAATGCATATGGTTAGTCTTGAGATCACATGTTGGTTTATTGGAAAGCCTAATTATTTACTAACATGACAAAATATCTAGGTATTTTGCATCCCATATCCAAAACCTAAATATTATATATGTTTTTCAATTCTATCATTCATGCTTGATTATTATAAATCCATATGGAGGAGGAATCTAAAAATCCATAAAAATTTAAAAGCCAAATAATTTAAATAAAAGGAAATGATAAAAGACAATAATAAACATTCAAAATTCAAAATCACACTAAAAGACATGATTCGTATCTTAGAATATCTCCTATTTTGAGTCACATCTCAAACTCCACAGTAGCCTCATGATAGATTTGAGTTCCATTAGGGTGTGGTAGGCTAGTTGAATGGGATATGATATTTAAAAATTCTCTTTAGTATTACCTACTTTCTCACATAAGCACCCAATCTTCACAATAGACTTACTACTTTGTAAGCATTCCTAAAGAATAGGAAACACATTGTGTGAAGGTAGGTCCATTTTACTATTATTGTATATATGAAATTCATGATATGATCTTAATACTAAAATTATATTCTCATAAAGTTTTGCACTTACTGTGAACAAATATCTTTTAAATTTGGCATCTAATAAATTCTTAGAGTTTACCTATTTACTTATATGCCTCATGAATACTAAGGTTTAGTTCAAACAAATATATCATTTTTTTCCATTCCATATGTCATTACAACATTTCTAGTATTCTTTCTTGATGAATATGTTTTGTTAACTAATCATTCCCCATGTGTTTTCCTTTTGTGAGTTTTAATATAGACCTTGGATAGGACCATGCCTTCCTCACAAACACCTCCTTATTATTCATAACTATTTACCATTATTTGAATTTACCTCAATGGTTTCCCATTTATGATTTTAGTTTAAGATCTTGGATAGGAGTAGGCTTTCCTCATAAAGTATCCCTAAAACTTCATACCATGAATATGCACAAAAATAACTACAAATATTGATATTGACATCTCTTATTTGACATTTTTTTCATGCTTATGAAATTAATTTAATGTGTCTTAAATTTTTATTTATAAATAATTTACATACTTCCAAACATGACTTAGTATGTTTTATGTTTAAATTTTATCATTTTAATATATCTATGTTTTATATGCTTTTCAATGTTTTATTTAGTGTGTTTTACATTTCATTCTATTTTCATTTACTTACATTTTACACACTTCTCAACTTGATTTAGTGTGTTTTATATTTTATCATTTCCATTTGTCTTACATAATTTTCAAACTTGATTTATTTCATTTTAAAAAATCCTTTATTTCATGTTTTGCATGCCTCCCAACATGATATAGTGTGTTTTAAATTTTCTTTTTCCATGAGATTTCATATATTTTACATTACATTTTGCTATCATGCATTTGTTCACAGTTATTATAAAATAATCCAAAATACATCATATATTTTATCATATCATATAACATAAATTAAATATGTGTTATAAATAAAATGCATACATTTATAACATCCATAAGTCATAATAAACAAATAACATCTTAATATATCAACGTATCAAATGTTTCATACAATATAACATAGAAGAAGCATAAAACAATAATAATACTATGATTTTGGTCTACACTATATATTTATTGGATGGGACATAGTACTCATCAAAGATTGGGACTATCCCCTTTAAGTAATACAATGTAGTAATTTTGTCTAAGAATGAAGGCCCTCTAGTTTTCCTTATAGATTGGCCACCTAGGTTTGAACACATCACAACACTCTATAGGTAGCCATATGAACATCCTACTCCTTGACCATTTTTTATCCCCATAACTCTTTATCATATACTCCAAGTGGGAATTATGAAATATCTTCTAGTCTCTATAGCTCTTGAGTTGCCTTATCAACCGATTGGAACCAAATCACATATGCTAGGGTAGTGGAACCAAATCACATATGCTAGGGTAGAGGATAAAATAGGGTCAACTATATCAATAGTGTCATGATCTAACATCAAATCATCAAAAATATCATGGTGCACTATTCACACGATCAAAACCATTTGAAATCCTCCTCATAAGTATCTACAAAACAAAATCCAAATGTACATTATATCTCACATATATAAATCTACAAAACATCTAATAAGATAAATACATATATAAAACTATCAAACCTAAATATCAACTACATAAAATAAAACAAAATACCTACTAGTAACAATCTCACATCAACACATCCACCATGGTCCTCCACTGGAGTATGCTTTTGAGGTTTTTCAAAAAAATGCTAGAGAATATGAGCATGTTGTGGTCCACTCTAAATTTATCTTTCTATAAACTAGCTCTACGCAACCTATTCAATAAAATATCCCTGATTAGTTGCCTCTTGATATGGCTCTACCTCTTCTTGTACCTCCACCTAAATTTATACCCATAGATGTATCCATCATTATCTAACCCATGGTGATACATTTAACACTTACTATGGTATAATAATAACCACATCCACATCATCCTTTATAGCCATATCTATCTCCTCTATAATCACTACCTCCTCCTTAGCCACCTTAGCCTATCTTTTCTTCATCATCACCATCCCATCTAAGGTCTAGCTTGATGTGGTTCAATAATAGGTACATATACATTCATCCCTACACCTCCACTATCCCTCCACTCCCTCCCATGTTGTGCCCAATACATGGGCACTATTCATGGTACAGATGGAGGTGGCAACCTTACATGACCACATATGTGAGAAATATGATGTGTCTCTATGAACCATATCTAATGTATATTAATTTAAACATGTGATAATCCAATATAATTTATTGGATTAGTATGCCAACTAGATGTAATACCTGCATATGGCTATCACATAATATCACCATGAGTCATTTTGTAGTGATGGGGTATGTGGTATAACACATAACACATGATCTTGTATCCACCTAATAACACAAGGTAATTTATAATTGATACCATGGGGCAACCCATCTAGATGATACATAGGGAATATCTCATATATCTAACTACTAAGTAAAATAATAGGGCCCAAATTCATCTACCCATAAGAAAGAATGATATATAAATCATGTAATAGTTGTACCCAAATAACTAACCCTAGGTCATATAAAGTACCCTACTCCAAAATAGACTAGCAAAAGGTGACCACATAAAATGTGACCTTTCCATCTGACTTATGACAGATCACATGAGTTACCACAAGGATAATAGTTTCCTTCCATATATCTAGATTAGTTGATACATAAATTTCAAACAAATATATATACAAACCATCAAAATACCTCTTGGATCTATTTTACCATAAGGTTAGGGCTCATCTCTCTAGATATATCTCCAAAGTATCTCAAATTATAGGAGTAACAACAATAGGAAGTTTGAGAATTGCATGGAAGTTTGAGAATTGTATCCCTATCCACCACCCATATAAAAGTGTTGGTTAGTCACTCCCATAATCCTAATAACATGTTGAATAAGTCAAAACTCAGTGGGATATGACACATATACATAATCCATCTAAATCCTAATGACACCAAACATAGATGATCATGAACTATCAGTATACCTAATAAATTGGTAGTCATAATACATTCACGAAATGCCAAAGCCTCCATTACTTCTACTAAATATCAAATGACAAAGCACATATTAGTCTTTGATATTAGATAATCTATAAAATACACTAAAAAAATTAACAATTAATGTATTTACACCAAAATTAACTACTTCATCAACACAACTTGACATTTTTAACATTTTATACTACATCAACCACATAATTAAATATGTTGTCCAAAAACAAAACTTTCTAGTAGGTCATCCAAGTAGTTAACTACATTAATAACCATTAAAGTTTAAGCTAAATAAATCACTTTATACAAAGTTAGGAACTTAACCTAACTATATTGACCACTCAATATGTAGTTGACCAAGTCATCCTACTACATTAGACACTTTAGACAAAGTCAGCCACTTCTTACAGCTATGTTGGGTACTAAATACATAATTACATTAGCCAAGATGTACACAGTAGACCACTTGAACAAAATTAAACTAAATAATTTCATCCCTATAGAGTTGACCACCAATTGCCAAACTATATCGGTGTATTATTACATAGTCATCCACCTTCCTTAACCTATCCATTTTAAACTTCATCAACCTCATCAGCCCCATTCACTTATCATGGTTATTTTCCACCTATTTGTCATTAATGCCTCAAGAATTAATGAACCTTTTCTCCCCTTATCCATTAACTATCATACTTCGTAGTCTACCCTAAAAAATAGTGGAAAATATCTCTAGATACATTTTCCCTAGTACCTAGTTTTTCAATCTATCTCATTTTTTAAATAAAATGGACAAAAATTCAAAATTAATTACATTACTCACCTAGATCAGGCTATCCATTGTGGCTATGCATCCACCACCTCATGTCCCTTGCCTCTATGACACAATCTCTCTCATCACTCTCTTAGATCTCATAAAACTCTAGTTTTCTAAAAATAGTAAATTTATAAATTAATGGTTACAAATCCTAATGATATTTAAAATTTAAAATGGCTTTAAATGCCAATTATTTATTGATAAATTCCATATTTTTATCATAACTATGTTTTTACAAAAAAATTCCCCAAATCATAATAAGTTTTGGAATCTTGACAATGTAAAGAATTTTTATATAATTAACCCATATTTTTTCAAAAACATCAAATTTTATCTTATTTTTTAGGTCCACCTAATATTCTATACATTGGATGCCTATTCCTTGTCATGCAACTTCTATTATAAAACAAGGTAAGTGAAGGTATGTATTTTTCAATAATTTACTTTCATTTATTTCCCATTTTTTACTAAATTTTTAAAGCTTATCATTATGTGTTGTTATGTTATTTCCTAAAGAAACATCATGTGTTACAATTAAATGACATGCGATGAACTTTGAGTGGGGCATATATATACACACAATATTTTTTAAGTTTATCAGTTACTACTTCTTTATCTTTTAAAATAACTTGTTGAATCTTAATCTCTCTGAGTGTACACCTTAAAGGGTATACTATTTAGTGCTTTTTATGATTTTTGGCCCCTATAAAATTACATAAAACCACTACAAGATAAACTTGTATAATTCCCTAAGTAATAAAAACCCACTTATACACTCCCCTAAGCATTTCACCATCCAAAATATCCCTTACCTAAGAAAAAAAAAACTTTTTATACTACATTCACCTATTTGACTTTTGTTGGGAATTAAACACATGTTATATAGCTTCATCATCCTACCTGACCTAGTTTGAGACCTAATGACTCTATTTCCCACCAAACAAGGTCAAACCAATTGACCTTGTCAGCTAAATTCCTAAGAGAGTTTAAGGTCAATATTTGGATATAAATACACCCTCCACTTCATTCATAAAGGGGATATCATTAAATTACACATCATTATAGATCACAAATCTACTTATAATATCATTTGGAGGTTGCATTTCTTAGGTTTTTTCATTAGAATAGTAGCATTTAACTTTTATATGTCTTAGATGTATATGAGAAGTCTTGTATCCTAGAGATTATTTATCTTTGTGATCTTTACAAGACACAACAACCTCTTACAAATCACCTTTATCCAAGGGAGAGATGGAGGCACAATGGTTCAATTCAACAAGATAAGTATAATCCTATACCTTCATATTTTGCTTAACTAGATGTTGTAAAATTAATGGATTTAATTATATCTCTCCTATCTTATATTACTTGTATATTGTCTTGAATATAATTATCCTTGATTGTTTACTATCTTCCCCATTTATGCCACAAGATTTGGTGAGGACTAGATTATCTTGCACATTCATTTACTATATTATCTTGCATGTTTATTTAATAGATTATTTTACTTAATTTTATTACAATTATAAGACCTACTTAGGGTTATTATATGATGGAATCTAACTAGAGGATTTGGAAACTTCTCCTTTTCCATTGTGTAATATGATATCCCTTAGTTATGTTTAGTGGATCCATCATTGGTCATGACCCAAATATAAAAAAGTATTGTTAAGCAAATTTGAGTTGATTATCCTATCCAAGCTTGGATCTTACTAAGTATGATAAGTTATAGATCTATTTTATTTATCTTTAAATAGAAACATGTCATAATTGGTCATCATACCAAGTTATATTATCATTGGAATGGTTTTTTGATTATAATGGGATACTGGAATCCATAAAAAAATATATAAATATGTCAGTTAATGTATTAGTAGCCCACTTACCACTAGGAAGAGTTATTGAAGATAGATGGACCATACTATATGGAAAAGATAGAATAAAAATGGATGAGATTTTTGAAGTTAATAAAATTATCAAACTTAACAAAGATTATGAACAAAATTAGGAGGTTAAGATTTTTTATGAGTGTAATAATTTTAGAACAAACTTAGAGGCATTATAAAATGCAACCAAGAGAGCCCCAAATTTGAAAAAAGGTACCATGAGAAGATAAAGAAGAACATGTTGTGAACCAAGAAACCATACCATAAAGGAAAAATAAGGATAATATACTTCAAAACCAAGGAATCACATCATGGGATAAAAAATAATCAAGAAGTGAATAATAAAATGTCATGGATGAAGAAAATGAGGTGACCTAAAAATATGTTGTAGAAAAAGGGCATAATGCCATGGAAATAAGGAAAGAAAATAATGATAATAATAATGAATGAGGTATAATGCATAGATATATAATGAATTTGGAAAGGAATATTAATTTAATGTGATTGAAAAGGATGATTTTTTTTTACTTGTCTCAAGGAAGATAAAAATGTTAAGTTGGGGGATAAAATTTGGTAGGATTATATGAGCATTATAGTATAATGCAAAATAAAGGAATGATGCCATAAAATATAAAAACACACCACAATAAAAATATTAAATAATATATAATAGTTTACATGAGTAAAATGCATTTATAACATGATATATATGTAAACATCGATTAAATAGTAGTTAAGAAGTTAAATAAGTGTAAATGCATGGTTAAAAATGTAATGATGAGTGAAGAGATGTAACCTTTGGATTTGAAAGGGTATATAATGATGTAAATGGTGTGTAATATCATATCATCCATCACCATCATAAAATATAATCATATCACATCATATTTTATCATGAAAAAATATGTAATGAAGATAATTTAAGATAAATATGTATATAGAATTTAATTCAAATAAAATATATCCTTCTATGCATCATATCAGATCTATTAGGACACCCAAACTATAGACTATCAATCATGTTGATTAATGTTGGAAATTTGTCTTATCAAGGCTAAATTCCAACCCTTATAATTTGAAACTTTTCATATCACTATTATAATCCTTTACATGGTGGTCCACTATAGGTATGTTGACTAAAAGTGAAGGTTTTGAATTTTAAATGATAAATTTGGAGTAAAAAAAAACCATTAAAGCATCTAAAATACTTTCAATCACATTCATATTTATGTGATTACCTTAAGTTAAACGTTTCATGCTTTGAACATATCTCTTTGTGCAAGTCAAAACATAGAAAAGGCCTCCATTAGTTATCACATACCAAATTTGGCCCCATAAAGATGTCAAAAGAATTATTTCTTGTTCTAATCTCCTTAATGACTTGATGTATTCCTCAAGTTTCCCTAAATTGGTAGTTCCAAGATTTAATTTTGGAGAAAATGTAAATAAAAGAGTATTTTCGTGTCATGTAGGGAGTACAAATTTGTACAACCTTTTTCATAAAATAGAGATCATGAGATTGAAGATGGAGTTATAATAGGTATTCAATAAAATATTCAAGGTGAAAGGATCTCATACATGCTTAAAAATAATTCACATACTTCACCTAGCTTCTTTGCACATCAAGAGGGCCCTTCAAGTTTGTAGATGGTATGACCATGAGAGAGAAAATAAAGGTCTATAATTTTGGGTAGATAAAAGGGTCTAAGAGAGATTCTAACCACGGAAATTGGTTCTCATTTTTTCTCTCTCCTTCATGAAGCATCCTTTACAAGTTAAGGCACTCATTATTCCTTCTTCACTAAAGCAAATAACCAATTTTATGAGATATCTCCTTGTTGTACCTAACACAACCCATTTTACTATAAGGAAATGGGGATCCACTTTTTAAAAATATTATCTTGATCTTGAGCCCCCTCTTTTATATGTTTATTCAAATTATAGGGAAAGATCATGATTTGGCCTTTTATACTTTGGAAAGATGGCATTGTCATTATGTTTCCATAGACTAAATTTTTTAATCTATAAGGTTTTTTACTTTGAGATAATTGTTGTGGACTTGTGTTTTTATGGAATAACCTTATTTGGGAGTCTTCTTCAAGCTTTAAGTTTGTAGAGTTATGTTTTTAGTTTTATCTCTTCGAATATTTTGTTCCACATGAATTGATCTTTAGGTTTATTGTAATGGACATTTTGTCCAATAGAATTTGGTCTTTATAGCATTTCCCTATATCAATTCTACCAAAATAATTTCCCAAAATGAGACTTTTTATTATGGAAAATCTTGATGATATAATTTCACTGATAGAATTTCTCTTCGGCCCCTTTGAACCATTCCTTCAGACATTTTGTCTGAGACATTTTCCCCGATCTAATAGAATTCCTTCAAACATTTTGTTTGAGACATTTTCCTCTAACCAATTGAATTATTTCAGATATTTTGTCTGAGATATTTTATTTGAGCCAATTGAATTCCTTTAGATATTTTTTTGAGACATTTTTGATGAGGAAATGAACATACCCTTTAGCCTTTTTAAGGTGTCCTTTAGGACTTTAGTGATTACCCTTCAGCCTTTTTAAGGTGTCCTTTGGGACTTTGGAACTAACCTTTAAGACTTTTGTTCTAAATCATTTTACCCTAAGAAGTAGACCTTTCAGTAAAATTTTCCATGAATTATATCCTTCAGCCCTTCCACTTACCCTTTGGGACATTTTTCCTGGATTCTTTATCTTTTGGGACTTATCCTTCAAGATTTTGTTCGAAGCCCTTTCAATTCTAAAAAAACCCTTTCACCTTTTATTGTGGCAATTCTGGCCCTTCATAAGTTCCCTTTAAGACTTTTTAAATATCCCTTCATCCCCTCCACACCTACCCTTTTATACTTTTGTCCTGAACCTTTGCCTTTTTGAATAATTCTTTCAAAATTTTGTTTGATGAAAATTACCCTTCGGGAGAATTGTTATGGACATTTTGTCTAAACCAATTCCCCCAATGGAACATACCCTTAAAACTTTCTGAACCTACCCTTCAAGATATGTGTAATATGTCCTTCGACCTTTTTGTTACATCCATTTTGCCTGACAAAATTCATTTAGGACTTTTGAAATGACCTTTTGCCTCTGACTTAGCCTTTGAAAGTTTTGTCAAGGACACATATTCCTTTAGGATTTTTGAACATACCCCTTGGATTTTTAAAAGTTCCCTTTGGGACTTTTATGGTTACTCTTTGAGAATTTTGAAACACCTATTTTACCCTTTGAGCCTACCCTTCAGGACTTTTTTCCCAAGCCCTTTTCCCCTTCAGTTAATTAACTTAGGACTTATGTCCTGGGCATCTTGACCTTCAGCTAATTGCTTAAGACATTTTGTATAAAACATCATTCCCTTTGAACCTTTTGAGACCATCCATTCAAGCATTTATTTATACATTTTATCCAAGACAATTGATTCTTTGAGAGAATCATTGTAAAAATTTTATCCAAAATAATTTGCCCAATGGAATTCCTTTGAACTTTGTGTCTCAGACATCTTGTCTAACAAAAAAGACCCTTTAGGAGATTTTTTTTTAGACATTTTGTCTAAAATAAGTCCCCCATATAAATCCTAAAACAATTTTTCCATAACAACTACCCAACAACCAATAAAATACTTACAAGTGGCACCCTTGCTTAGAGAACATTTTCATTATGTCTTGAGCTTAATTTAAGATTTTATCCATGGGTCCCAATCATATTTTTTTATACTAGGTTATTGAGGTTAAATACAAGAGCTATTTTATATAATCTTATCCTAGGTCCAAATCATATTTTACTAATACTAAGACCTTAAGCTAAAATATTCATGTAGGGTCAATTTTTACATATTTCCCAAAGTTTTATGCTAAGTCATTTTTGTTTATGTTTATAGGAGTTGGGAATCCCAAATAAATGGCATGTGTCAAGTTAATGAGATTAAATTTTACAGTCATATGGATGTCATTTAACGGTCATGAGGACATCATTTGATGGTCATGCAAACATCAAATTTAACCTCAACTTGTCAAAATTATGAGATTAAATTTGATAGTCATGTGGAAGTCATTTGATGATCATGAGGACATCATTTGATGGTTGTGTAAACATCAAATTTAACTTTGTTAATGGATAATTTACATAATTAAATTTGATAGTGATGCAGACATAATTTTATGGTAATGAATATGTTAGTTGATGGTCACATGAATGTAAATTTTAACCTCATAAATTAACTATTTGAATTTAAAAGTGAACCCAATAAATCGATGGTTCATGTTGATCCATATAGTTGATCGAATGGTGTAAGATCAATGAAGAATTTTCAAAGGTCCTTGATTAAGCAGAGAGTTTCCAAGTGGCATACCCACATGAGTAAAGTATAATTCAAAAGGGCTAAGCCTAGATCCTATGGCATTCATTTTATTAGGCCCATTTGATTGAATAATGTGAGAGCAAGTTGAAATGTCATATCTCTACAAGAGTGAAAAGTGTCACCATCATGGGAGCCTAGCACTAAAATCCAATAAACTATGTTAAACCATTATATAAGGATCGATAGTGTGAGTCCTAGGTGGGATTTTCAAAGATCTTAACCTCAATCAGGTGTTGACATGTGTCACATTTTGAAACATAGAAAGGTATTATGGATAGAATACTCTAATCTTTGGACACTTGAGCTATATATATCAATAAACACTGGGTCTCATAGTTAATATAGAGTAGGAACATTCATGTCTTAATCTAAATGACAAATATAAAAGTGAAGATCTATATATTATAAAAAGCATAGGCAAGCATGTAATGCAAGTTTATATTATTTATGCTAAAAATAGTGTTACTATTGCTACTAAATTTGTAAATCAATTTTGGTTCTTCGTGCATATGTCAGAGTTCCATTTAAAGGTGGCTATTTTGAAATATCAATAAGTTGTTCTCACAACTTATAAAAGGAGGCATGTGTATTTTTGGTAAATGGTGCATCTATTCTAAAGTTTTCATATAGTTTGAGCTATAATCATAAAAAAATGCATCTATCTTTATACACATGCACACACTACATAACTTTTGCAAAGGCTAATGTAAACTTATAACTGTAAGTAAACTCGGTTTAGACCATAGTCAGAACTTATGTTCTGACTATCACATGTAATGAACTTAAATGAACTTGGAGGATGAGGTAACCCCTTCCCTAAGTCTATATAAACAATTGTAATCCAACTTGAATTTTTGTTAGATAATTTTTTAATATAGGAGCAACATCAAGTTTGATCATTAGCAAATGTGTTTTTGTATTTTCTTTCCAATTTTGTGTAATTAATTGTTACTTTATTTGGTTGTATGTTTCAATAATCTTTAGTATGCAAAAGCTATGAATGGATTCTTGATTATTTTAATTAATGTAATGATCTATAGATGTGCAATAGTTATTGAAAGATTGGTAAATTTATTGGTTAAGATAGTCAAGTTAAAATTGATTCATAATTATGATTATGCGTGAGTGATTTCTTGGATGTAGTTTTTTATGTGTACAATAGATGCCTTAAATACTTCACTAGCCCAAGCCATAATCTCCTGATTAACGATGTGCAATAGCTACCTTAAAAGGAGAAACCTTTGTCTAAGGCTTGTGAATTTATTGCATCTTTATCTCTTTAGAATTATTATCCATGTCTGATTATGTGTGTGGAAATACTACTAAAAATAGGCATAGGTTCTGAGAGCACTTGTCCTTTTAGAAACCAATGGGGGAACTAGTTCCTAAAAATCATAGAATCTTTATTTTTTGCCTTACCCTTCCCTCCTTTTTGAGTTTATTTTGATATCTACCCACTCTAGATGAGAATATATTCACCCATCCAATTCACATAGAGTTTCAAAATCCTCTAGGAACCACACCTCTATCCAAAAACCTTGTCAATAACCTACAAGCCCTACTAGATATTACATCAACAAGTTGTAACCAACCACATACTTAAAAATCATGCCTTGGAGTTTAGTTTACCTCAATTTATATCATAAAATGTTATAGGTTACCTAATTATGACTATGGTGTGCATAAAACCTACACGAACACTCCTCATCTGGGCATCATGATAGAAAAAATCAAGTTTATAGAGTTTTTGGGAACATGAGACACGTTCCCATGATAGTATTCATATTATTTCCACATGTGTGAGGTCATATGGATATTAAGAAAGCATACACTAATAATATGCAATTTTAAATAAAATAATAGAGATTGTACAGTTCATGAGAGAGAAAGAATATCAAGATTTGTTAGATTCTTATTTGTAGGGTTTTCATTCGTGTCATATGTTCTTCATTAAAAGTGACACAATGATTCCTCAAGTTCAATCCCTCTTAAACACCATCAATCAACTTCACACCTCTTCATAGTGACAATTTAACAAAGGTTAAGGAAAGTTAGCATATGTTAGGGTTATTAATAAATTCTTAGGTTTCCTTTTTTAATAGTATGTGATTTTCACAAGCCTCTAAAGTGGTATGACTGAGTGGTCTATATTCCTATGATCCCTTTATGGTATTTAGTACTTAATATAGGTTGATTTAGGTCTCATTTAAACTCCATAATTTTTCATCCCTAAATATAGCCTTTACATTGACTTTCATCACTATTTTTATCCTTTCACTCCATCTCCATTCTCATTTCTATGTCAATCACCATCTTATTACTTATCATTCACTTTCATATCATGTATCCATTGTCATGAAGGATTAAATAATATTGAAATCAATATGGTCATGAATAAAGTAGGTATGCAAACCCTAAAACCTTGCTAAATAGAGAGGAATCATCATCTATATCCAAAGGAAAAACATCAACATTATCTTGTTGAGTTTAATTATGAGCAAAGATTGTGGATTGAGGACTGTGAAGTAAATTTTTCTCTCTCTACAAGATAAAAACACCATAGACATATTTACAACCTCCTTAATCTCATCTATCACCCAATATTTGTTTGACTATGTACAAGTAAAGTAGTAATCTCCACCTATAGCCATAATAAAAAGAGTTGATATCAAAGATGGAAATAATGAAAAATAGAGACTATGAGGAAAGAGTTGAGATAATAAAGAAATTAAATCAAGGTGAGAGAATTATAGTGAAATGATAAGAGGACCGTTGGCATGTTTTAAGGCCTAAAACTATGCACAATCCATATAATGATCAAATTCTCATACACAATCAAGTTTATGATGGATAAAGGTCTATTTTATAAAGGTTACAATAATGAGTATGGAGGTGAAAGAGTTTCAAGGTGATGCACATGAAACTTGGCTCAAAGGAAAACATTTAAGTTTATCAAACTCAAATTAGGACATGTTTTGATGTAAATAAACACCTACAATAAGGTTAGAAGAATTTTTGAGTATGCAAACTTGAGTCACATCAAAATTATGAGAAGGATATTATTATTCCATCAAGATAAATGTGGTTTATACCTAGGTTTTAGAGTTACATAGAATGGTATGGATAGTTATATCAAAACCATTAATTTTAATCACATAATAACATAGCCATTCACACAGTCAAAAAACACCTACAACCCTGCCAACACAAGCATATGTCCAAGATTGTGAAGAAGATGGAAGCAGAGTATTCTAATGATAGATTTACATGGTAAAATAAAGGATTAATAAGAATTATTAAGTGTGAAATATATCAATACTATGTAGAAGAGTGTCCCAATTAAGATCTATAATCAAGCTCATCCTTGAAATGTTCACCTACAACCAATGCTACGATCAATTGTATTGACCTATCCACATACCCTAAATGTATAGTTCAAGGTAAATTAATTAAAGTAAATTGTGAAGTTACCTATATGTTCAAATCAAAATTTATTTCTTCAAACTTTCACTAGATCATATGTCCTCTATTTCCAACTTAGGAAACTATAGTACACAGGCCTATGTACACAATCAAGATTATGTAGGAGCCTAAGAACACTATTTTAAGATAAATATGCTAAAGAAAGAGATGAGAGGAATTTTTAAAATAACTTGAAAGGTATAAAATTTCCAATTCATGGTGAAATATATCTCAAACACTTCCATTTCCTCTAATCACACCTATAGTAATATGAAAAAGGAAGTCACTTTGAGATTCTTTGAAGATATATGGTGTTTAATGGGGTATATAAGACTAATTTTAACCAATGAATGATAAAACCTATTGTAAGAAGGCCAATATAATATATACAAATCCCTATAAGAATTAGTAGATAAAGTGAAAAGGTGATACAAGAAGTAAAATTAGTCATGAGCTTATGGAACATGAAAACATAGGCAACCCACTAGTTAGTTTTAAACCCCCTTGTTGATATGGGTTATATGCACACCATAGCCTTAATGAGGTATCCCATAATGTTTTAGGATCTCAATAGAGATAAACTCCACTCCAAGACATGAGTTCTAGGTATGTGATCTATTACAACCTATTGATATAATAACTGGTAGGGCATGTAAATTTTTGACAAGGTTTTTAGATGGAGGTGTCATTCCTAATAAGGGTAGTGAATCTCTATGTGAGTTGGATGGGTGGCTGGTTGCTAATCTAGAGTGAGCAAGTCTTAAAACAAACTCAAAAAAGGAGGGAAGGGTAAGGAAGAAAATAAATCTTCTATGGTTTTCAAGAATCACTTATATAGATATTTTATAAAAGGACAAGTTCTCTCAAAACTTATGCCTATTGATAGTAGTAATTACACAAATAATTAGACACAACCAATAAGTATAAGGAGATAAAGATGTAGGAAATTCATAGGCCTCAAACAAAGGTTGTTCCTTTTAGGGTAGCTGTTACACACCCTTAACCAAAATAGTATGGCTTGGGCTAGTGAAGTATCTGAGGTATTTGTTGCACACACACACACACACAAATACATCCAAGAACTCACTCATGCATAATAAAAATTATGAATCAATCAACTTAACTTTTTTAACCAATATATTTACCAATCTTTCAATAGTTGTTACACATCTTTAGATTAGTAAATCAATCAAAATAATCAAGAATCCATTTTAATATTTTACACTAAAGTTTATTTAAACATTAAAAAAAAAAATTAACTATTAATTACATATAAATTGGAAATAAAATACACAAACACTTTCACTGATGATCAAAATTGATGATGTTCTTGTATTCAAAAATTCTCTAACCAAAAAATCCAAGTTGGATTACAATATTTGATATAGACTTCGGGAAGGGATCACCTCATCCTCCAAGTTTGTGCAAGGTGATTACATGTGTTATTTATATTATGAGTTCTAACTGTGGTTCAAAACCACATAAGAGACTATTTTTAGTTATCAATTTAAGATAGTCTTTGCCAAAGATATGCAACATGTGTATGTGTGTAAAGACAAAGGATTTTTTTTATGATTATAGATTAAAATACATGAAAAATACAAATATATGCACCATTTTATATAATTTTTCATGCACAAAGTATTTTCCTTTTAAGGTTGTGTGGTCTAAATGGTTAGGGGGTGGAAACTAAAACTACTGGTTGTTTGTCAAAGACAAGTATTACTTTACTAGTATTTTTGAACCATTGAAACTATGAGTAGATAAAAATAACTATGCATTAAAATTTTATTGTGTTTCTAATTGAGTTTAAATATTTTAAAATTCCACTATCAACTTGCATCATTGATATTAAATATACTAGGCTCCCATGCACTATTGGATCTCTATATACTAGGCCCCCACAGTATTGCCACTTAGTACTCCCATAAAATTTTTGAAAAAAAAGCCTTTGGTTAATTGTTCTCATGAAGGTGAAACTTGTCACCACCACACTTACTCTAGATATCTCTTTGTTTCCATGCTTGATTTTGTATCATTGATCTCTGGTATGTGAATTAATGCACACCGTAGATCTTGGTGCTTGAATTTTTGACTCCTCATGAGTTTGACACTTGTATTTTATAGATTTGTTGATACAAAATATAAATGAAAAAGTGACATAGTATATATATAATAAATTTATTAAAAATAGGGGTGACACTTGGTAATCTCATGGGGATTATGGTCTACTATTTTGGTCATTTTGTTTGTGGTAATTATTGTAGGATTTATATGTGAGGGGAATAGTTTTAGATAAAATATCCACAATGATTCTCTTGAAGACCTAATTATATAAGATAAAATTTCTAAATGAATCATCTTTAAGGGTCATTTTTATCAAACAAAATTTTTGAGAGATAAATTTTGAAGGAATTGGCTCAGAGGGTAAAGTTTTAGGATAATAGTCTTGAAGGGTAGGTTTTAGAGGTCAAAGGCTTAGGATAAAAGTCCTAAAGGGTAGGTTTTCTTGGAAAAAATGTTTGAATAAATGTTTTGAAGTGATGTTTCAAAGGGATGGTCTTAAAAAAGGTTGAATGAATGCTGTCTCAGAAAAAAATTCAAAAGGGTCATTTTCATCAGGCAAAGGTCCCAGGACTAAAGTCCTAAAGGGTATTTTCAAAAGGCCTAATGGCACTTTCAGAAAGGCTAAAGGGTAGATGGCTTAAGACTAAAGGGACATTTTTAAAGGGAATAAATATAAAGGGTCTACTTCATAGATAATTTCATCCATGACAAAATTCTTGAAGGATATACTTTGTAAAGGCTAAAGGGTAAGTCTGAAGGGATAAAGGAAATCTATCAAAGGATTTGTTTCAAATAAAATGTCCAAGACATAATTCATTTAGGGGAATTATTTTTGAAAAAATGTTTGTAATAGATGGAATAATTAAAAAAAACAAATGCCAAAGGAATTGGTTAAAGGGAAAAAGGCTCAAAAGGTAAAAGGAATGATATCTTGGACAAAGTAGCTATGATAAAAAGTCTTGCAGACCTAATTTCATTTGGGGAGTTTCTTCAAACAAAATGTCTATAACAATATCCTTGATAAAGGTAAGTATATGGAAAAAAATCCCATAATAATAAGTCTGAATTACCAAGTCTAAAGGAATTTAGATAATGGAAAAAATACCTGACAAAAACAAATAACATAAGTCTAATAAAGATAAGCTTGAAAACATAAGCCCAATAGAAAAATCTTGATAGAAAGAATTAGTCTATGAACATAATACCAATGCCATTTTCCTAAAGTATGAAAAGGAAAACAATCAAATCCTCTCCCATATTTTGCATAAACATATAAAAGAGGGCTCTAGATCAAGACCATAGTCTAAAAAAAGGGTGGGTACCCATTTTTGTAAACAAAAAAGGGATGTTAGGTACAAGAAATGATGAATTACAAGGGGAATATTACTAAGTATTCAAGAACATGGAACTATGGTTTACAATCTCAAATTAGTCATGAAGTGTTCCATAGAAGAATAATTAAATTAGAAACATGAAAGAGACTCCTAAGTTCATTCACACAACGTAATTACCTTCTAATTTATTGGATCTCTGTGTGTCAAAACATGTAGTTTATTTAACCCTTTTTGTGATGAGTTTTTTAATGTCTTAATGAAGTTGTAGGTTTTATTCTAGTATTTATTAAAGTTAAAAAATAAGGGAAGCTTAGACATTGTTCTACTATTAGCTGAGCATACATAGCCTTGACAATGATACCTTGGATTCTTTCTCCTTCTCTTTCCATTATTTTCTTTTAATCATGATGCGTGGCACACTGTCCTTATTTCATCATGCAAGCCTTTTTATTTTCATTAGATTTTATTTTTATATCTTAAATATATTGTTTTTTCTTCTTTTGTTTTTATTTTTATCTTATTTTATTCTTGAATGAAAAAGAGAAGTGCTGGAACCCTAATGAGCTAGTATATTTATAAAAAATAACATTACTAGAATGTCCTTTCTAGCTACACCTATACATAGAATTATCATTTTCAATAGGTATTTAATGTGATAAGTGCATTTAACCGAATAAAATAAGAAAAAATTCTAAATTTCTATGAAGTTCTCTAAGAGAAATTTCCACATGCTTGGTAAAAGTATTCAATTGTGACACCATACAAAATAATCCATGATTACCTACCTTCATCCTAAAGACTAAAAAACACACAGAAATATGCCCAATCTATAAACTAGTTCCAAAGTGTCAAATTTCAATTTTACCCTTTTCTACAAGTCATAAGCTTTATTTTTTAGCTTAGTTATAGTCAGATCAAACACATTTCTGATCATTAGAGAAAGCAAACAACAACTAATCTAAGAAAGTAAAGAACTAATATAAGAAAACACTAAAATCTAATCTAAAAATCAAGAAAGATTAATCTAGAAAGTACAAAACTAGTCTATGAAATCAAAATAATGGAAGTAGGAGGGATTAATATAGAAATCAAGAAACTAGTCTATGTAAGCAAGAAATCTAATCTAATCCTATAACTACATCCATTCATCCTTCATCAATCAGTACTATTCACAAATGACACAACCCTTAAGTAGTTCTTTAGGTTTTATCTGTTGACTGAATATGTAAGCTCATTGCCTTAGAGGTCCTTGATATGAAACAAATTATTGAATAAGATCTTTGAAATATGGCATGGTCTAATCCATAGTGGGGAAAACTAGTCATGATATCCTTTCTTCTCATGGGCTTTATCTGAAAGTAGCACTAGATCTACAATCTTGAATGCTTTGACCTTTTCTCTTTTATCAAACCACCTCTTGACCACATCTTAGTATTTATTGAATGTCTGTAAGGCCTCAGTTCTAGAGTCTTCCATTTCTATTATGTCCAACAATCTTGATTCTATTTCATCACTTAGTTCCATGTAGTCTTGAGTGAATTGATAAGTGGGTAACTTCAACATAATTAGGAATACAGGCTTGCATCCATAAAACAATAAGTAAGGTGAAGCTTTAAGGTATTTTTATATCTAGTTTTATTATGAAAGAGCATACATTAATAAATTATGCTAGTCCTTAGGCTTGTCCCTAGCTAATTTCTTAATAGCATCAATCATATTCTTGTTCATTAATTCTGTTAGCCCATTTCCCTGAGGGTAATGGTTAAAAACTGACCTAAAATAGTCTAGTTGTCATGTTTCCACTCAATAAATTATACCTATGTGAAAGCTAGTCCATTTTCATAAACTAGATAAAGAGGCATGCCAAATCTAGTTGTTATGTGTTCCTCTAAGAAGAAAATCACATCCTGTGCTCTATAATATTTTATGGCTATGGCTTCAATCCATCTGGTGTATTAGTTTATAGTAATAAGTATAAATTTATGGCCTACTAAGGAATTTGGGTTTATGACACCAATGAAGTCTAAACCCCATTAGGAAAATGGTCTTCTTTTAATAACTATTTATAAATAAATTGCTAGGTGTACTTATCTCTTGGCCATAGTTTAGAATTCATGGCAAGTTCTCACATAAGTGTGAGCATCTTTGAAAACTATTGGCTAGTAGCAACCCTTTATTAAGATCTTATGGGCAGTGGTATTTCTAGAAGTATGACCACTACCTATCCTCTAATACAAGTTATCTAGGATTTATTTAGCTTCCTCTATAGATACACACCTAAGATAGATACCTTGATTATTTTTTCTATAGAGGACTCCCTTCTTGATCATGTAATGAGTAGATTTGAGCCTCAAAGATCTTCTTCTCTCTATTGAGCTTAGGGTAATAAGTTTATATAAATAAATAACATATTATATCAGTATACCACTATCCTTTAGATAATTGAGATTCACATATTCAATGATGATGCATAGATATGGTTCAATTATGAGATAGATAATGCCTTGACCCTAAATGGTTTTTGTAGGATTGATCTCTATGTTGATTTCTTATAGCTTGGCCATCCATTTTCCTCATCATTACCCTAGATCATTCTATGATAAGGTAAGATTGATAGCAGGATCAATCATGATGGTAATGACTTTATTCTTCAAGATGTAATGCCAAAGCATTTTCATGGCTTTGACAAGGTCAAAAAACTATTTATCAATTATAGAGTACCTAATTTTTGCATCTTTTATATTCATGCTCATGAACACAATTAGATGCTTGATCTCATCCTTATTTTGCATGATGATAACACAAATTATATGCTCTAAAGAAAATGAGTATAAGTAGAATTATTTCATAAAATTTAGACTAATCAATACTGGAGCCTATGATATTACATCTTTAATATCCTAGAAGGAATTTTGGGCTTCATCCATCCTCTCTATTATGTCATATTGTTTAAGCATGGAATTTATAGGTTTAACAATCTTTATAAATCTTGAGATAAACTTACTTATGAAGCTAATCTTTCAAAATAATGATCTAAGCTCCTTTTTTCTATTAGGTAGCTAAATTTTTGAAATCACTTGAATTCTATTCAGATCAATGGTAATCCCATCCTTGGTGATGTTGTACCCCAAAATATTACCTTAAGTTAGTTAAAATATGATCTTATTTGGGTTTAATGAAACACCAAACCTTTTGCATCTTTCAATATGAATTGTAAGTGACTTATGTGGTCCTTTTAATTCTTTGAAAATATTGTAAGATCATTTATATAGATAATTATGCATTTTCCTATTAATCCCTTGAAAGTATGATCTATGGCAAATTCAAAGGTATCTCCTACATTTATCAGGATAAAAGGCATACTCTTATACATATAAGTTCCTTAATTCATGACAAATACCATCTTCATTCTATCTTTATATTGTACTAGTACCTGATTATAGCCTGAACATCTATCCAAAAAGGACATCATTTTAGAACCACTTACTATTTGTATCACCTCATCTAGAGAAATAAGGGGATAAATGTCCTTTATAAAATCCTTATTCAGGTTCCTAAAATCCACATATAATCTGATCTCACCATTCTTATTTATTACTAGGACCAAATTATCCACCCAAGTAAAATGTCTTACTGGAAAGATCATTTTTGTGCTTAAAAGGTTCTATAATTCTTTCTGAATGAGAGGCTCTAGAATAAGATTAATTGGCCTTTTCCTTTACATGAATGGTTTATGATCTATATTGAATAGAATAATATGATTAATGACCTATGGATCATACACCTTCAAGTCTTCATATGTCCAAGCAACGACATCCCTGTATTGAGAAATTAAATCCTTCATTCACTACCTCTCCTTTGGGGTGCAACTGAGACCAATATTAACATAGCATGGGTTATGTTTATCTCCTAGGTTTTACTTTTTTAAGTTTGATTCATTGAAACTTCATTGTATTATATGTTGATATTGAGGATTTATGTTGAATGGTCTTTCCAAGGAAACCCACCCAGTTGGAATTTAATTTTCTTTGAGCTAGAGAATGCATTCTTTATTTGATTCTTCTTGACAGAGGTGATTAATGTCCTTATCATTGATGATTTGGTATTTGAATTCCATTGAATTAGTTAAAAACTAAATAATCTAATGGTCATCATTAAAGACCTCAAAATTTTCTATGTTATCTAGAATAGAGGGGTAAGGTATCAATTCAATTGATAAATTTTTTACCTTAGATTATTGTAGTAGATTTAGATTAGTAGTAGTAATAACTAATCAATTAATATTTTTATTTTGATCTCTTGGAAGTGATATAATGTTGAAATACTTTAATCTTTCAATTAGGTCCCATGTTATTTTCTTGTATCTTATTAAATAAGATAAATTGCATTGGTATTTATTTCTAACTTGATTAACTACCAACTTTGAGTTGTCAAATACTGATATTTGCTTCACACTATTCTTGAGTGAAAAATATAGTCTCAAAACTAAAGCCTCATACTTATCTTTGTTATTAATGCACGTAAATTACAACCTATAAGCTATCAAGAACTTTTTCCCTTGTGGATCAACCAACTCAATTCCTATGCCTAATCCTTACTTAGATCTAGAATTGTCAAAGAGCATAGTCCACAACTAATTTGAACTTATAAGTTTTGCCTTTTATACTTGATTTTGAGTGGTAAAAGTATAAATACCAAGATTGGGTGACTTATACTTTACCTCTTCATTCTTGATGTTGTACTCCATAATGGAATACTTCATTCTCAACTCTCTATCAATCTTGATTTGATTTTTAACTACTCTCCATGGTAACTAGATATGAAATAAGTTTGTAGAAAGATATCCATTGAGTATCTTGGACCAATCCTTACTCAATAATAGTTTATAACCTTCAAGGTATGTCTACCACTAGAATATCAATGGTCATATGAAATCTTGGCTCAGATGCTACTTGAATGCACACATTGGTCAACTCTCAAATTATTGGTACTATTATTTTATCTAGTTGAGAAACTATTCTCTTTGAGGGGATTAGGGTGAGACCAAGCTATGAAATATGGATGTAAGCATGATAGTTGTATAAGTTCTAGAATCAATCAAATAATTATGAATGTTATTTATGAAGTCTTGGATAGTCAGTAGGAAGGGTGAAACTTCTAGCTTACTCTTGTAGATGATGTTGGCATCAAAAACCTTTTCTTTGTCTATAGATGCTTTAGCTTTTTCCATAGGAGTATTTATAGTAATGAAATTCCATATCATCTTCTTTTATTTGGGGATCTGAGTTTACTCATAAAGATTTATATTCACATTGATATTCTTCATATCCTTAATAATGTTGTATCCTCCTTTACCTAGTTCTTCCTTACCCTACTATTGATCATTCCCCTTTAGAGGGAGTGGATTATTGTCTATTTTGAGATTAGGAGGAATCACCATGGTATTTGGAGGAGTCAATGTTGTAAGTGGATACTGATTCCTTAGATTTTATGCACCTCCTTATAACTAATGGAAAAAATGAACTTCATCCATATTTGTTCTAGTTCATTGTCATCTTCACCTAAAAATGGAAACTCATGAGTTTCAAAGAACATGATAGTGATAGAAGAGATAAAATATAGATGATGCTTAGGTGGATTATGCATTTGATCTTGTCTAACTACCTTTCTTTGAAAGATTTTAAATGTTGCATAAAATTCAATATAGTTGAACTCACCATGCTTGAAAGTATTATGAATTCTACACCAACTGGGAAGAGTCATCTCTATTATGTTTATCTTTAGGAGCTTGTTACATTGATCCATATTTTTCATAGGCATGTTAAATGGTCAGTTGTATCTCTAAAATATAGCATTATAATTACCAGTTGGGCCATTGGAATTGCCCATCCTCCTTTGCATATTTAAGAAATCATTGGTCAAATTTTTAACCATCTTCTAGATAGAATCCAGTTATGCCTTTATATAATCAATATCTTATAAAATAATATCAAGAGATGTAGTAGATTATTTATTTTGTTGGTAGCCATTTCTGTAGGTGTGATTGTATAAAAATTTGAAATTAGACTATGTTGTTTGTGTCAATCGAGGTATAGTGTATAATTGATTTTCATTGAACATGGGAGAATTTTGCTTCACATGTGGTCTCAAATTTAATGCTAGAAATCCATTGTTGACATTAGGTACACCAGAAATCTAAGGATTGAGTTACTTTTATATATTTATAGCTTCTTTGAATGCCCATGCCAAACTGTTAGCTATAACAACTCTCCTTAAGAACACCATAGTAATCAGATCTAGCATATTCTTGTACATTTTCAACATTAATGGCTCATCTAGTTTATAATTTTGGATCAACCTCTTTTACATTTTTTGGAACCTTGCATTGAAAGCATGGATGGGTTCATTGGGCTCTCTCCTCATGTTGGTGAAGTGTTGGTGTACCAAACCAAGATTGAATACTTATACAAATTGTGAAAGATAAGTTACTTAACATTCATCTCAAGAAGTGATATAAATTTCCATTAGATTTAAATACCACTCATTTGCAACATCTATTAAAGTAAAAGGGAATAATCTACATAAAATATCTTCATGGATAACATTCATTAATCTCAAATAATTTTCTAAATATTTGATATGTTCCTCTATTGTCTTTGCTCTTGTAGGAAAAAGTGATGGTAAGTACTTTTTGGGATTTTGAGGTAATTCATGCACATCTCTTAGGATGGAAATATCAGATCCAACTAACCAAGGTGGTTGTTGATCCATTGGATGATCAATAGGTAAAATATTACTTACTGGAGAAGGAGTCCTTGGAGGTGGATTGTTCTAAACCTGGAAATTTGGCATAGTTATAGGTATCTTATGATTTATTAGGGGTGAGATTAGAAAACTAGCTTGGGAATTAGATCTAGTCACTTTCTTAGGTAACTCCATTTTAACTCTATGTAATGGATAACTAATACTATTAAGGGTGATGCCCTCCTTCTAGCACCATTGGAAACTATTGATGTAGGATTTATGCACAACATAGCCTTAATGAGGTAGCCTTTAATATTTTAGGATCTCAGTGGAGATAAACTCCACTCTAGGGCATGAGTTATAGGTATGCAGTCTATTAAAACCTATTGATGGAATAACTAGTAGGGCATGTAGGTTGTTGAAAAGGTTTTTGGATAGAGGTATGGTTCCTAATAAGGGTATAAAATATATATGTGAGTTGGATGGGAAGCTGGTTGTTAATCTAGAGTGGGTAAGTATCAAAACAAACTCAAAAAAGTAGGGAAGGGTAAGGCATAAAAGAAAGATTATGTGGTTTTTCAAGAATCACATCCCTAGCTATTTTATAAAAATACAAGTGCTCTCTAAACCTATGCCTGTTTCTATAAGTAATTACACACACATAGTTAGACACAACTAAGATGTCTAAGAAGATAAATATGTAAGAAATTCATAGGCCTCAAATAAAGGTTACTCCTTTTAGGGTAGTTGTTACACACCCTTAATCAAGATATTATGGCTTAGGCTAGTGAAATATCTAAGGTAGTTGTTGCACACACATAGAAAAATACATCTAAGAAAGCACTCATGCATAATCAAAATTATGAATTAATCAACTTAATTATTTTAATCAATATGTTTAATAATCTTTCAATATATTTTACACATCTAAAAATTAGTACATCAATCAAAATAATCAATAATCCATTCACAAATTTTACACACTAAAGATTATTGAAACATACAACCAGATAAGTAACAACTACTTACACAAAAATTGGAAATAAAATACACAAACACATTCATTTAAGATCAAAATTGATGCATCTTCTGTATTAAAAAATTATTTGACCATAAATTCCATGTAGGATTACAATTATTTAGATAGACTTGGGGAGGGGGTCACCTCATACTCCATGTTCATACAAGGTTGTTACATGTGGTAGTCAAAACATGAGTTTAACTATGGTTCAAAAATGTATAAGAGTCTATTTTTAGTTATCAGTTTAAAATAGACTTTGCCAAATATATGCAACATTTGTATGTGTGTAAAGATAAAATAATTTCTTTTAATGATTATAGATTGAACTACATGCAAACTAAAAATATATGCACCATTTTACAAAACTATTCATGCATAAAGTCTTAGCCTTTTAAGGCTATGTGGTCTAAATGGCTAGGGTGGTGGAAACTAAAACTATTGGTTATTTGTCAAAGATAAGTATTGATTTACTTATATTTTTGAACTAGTGAAACTATGTTTAACTAAAAATAATTATGCATTGCATGTTTCCCATGCTTCTCACTAAGTTTAGATCTTTAAAAAGTGTGTTGCCAACTCACACTGTTAATCTTAAATGTAATGGGCTCCCTTGCACTTTTAGATCTCTATGTAATGGGCCCCTGTAATGCTACCACTTGGCATTCCCACAAAAAATTTGAAAAAAAATACTTTGTTTAAATGTTCCCATAAGGGTGACACTTGTCACCACTGCACTCACTCTAGATAGCTCTTTATTACCATTCTTGATTTCACACCATTGATCTCTAGTATGTGAGTTAACATGAACCATAGATCTTGGTGCTTGAATTTTTGACTCCTCGTGTGTTTGACACTTGTATTTTATATATTCATTCATGTAAAACATAAATGCAAAAGTGACCTAGCATATATAATAAAGTTCTTGACTATAGGTGTGACAATTAGCAATCTTGTGGGGATTGTGGTCTATTAGTTTGGTCATTTTGTTTAGGGTAATTTTTATGGGGGAATGTTATAGGATTTTTATGTAGGGGGAATTATTTTAGACAAAATGTCCACATCAATTCTCCCAAAGACCCAATATTCTCTTACAAAATGTCTATATAAATTTGTTTGAAGGGTTATTTTCATCAAACAAAATGTTTGAGACACAAATTTTGAAGGAATTGGATCAGAGGGTAAAGGTCTAGGAAAAAGGTCCTAAAGTGTAAGATTCAGAGGGAAAATTCCTAGGACAAAAATCCCAAAGGGTAGGTTATCTCAGATAAAATGTCTAAAGGAATGTTTTGAAGGGATGGTCTCAAAAAAGATTGAAGGAATGATGTCTTGGATAAAAATTTTGAAGGGTCATTTTCATTAGGGAAAGGGTCCAGTATAAAAGTCCTAAAGGATATTTTCAAAAGGCTGAAGGGAAATTTTAGAAAGGCTTAAGGTTAGGTGGGTTAAGTTTGAAGGGTCATTTTTAAAGGGCATAAATTTGAAGGGTCTATCTTTTAGGAAATTTCATCCACGATAAAAGTATTGAAGGATCTACTTCATAAAGGCTAAAGGGTAAGTCTATAGGGATAAAGGAAATATATCGAAGGATTTATTTTAGATAAAATGTCTTGAACACAATTCATTCAAGGGAATTATTTTAGACAAAATGTCTACAACAATTTCCTTGATAGAATAAGTCTAAAACACAAACGCTGAAGGAATTGGTTAAAGGGAAAAAGGACTGAAAGGTAAAATGCATGATATCTTGGACAAAATGGCCATGAAAAAAAGTCCCATAGATCCAATGTTATTGGGGGAATTGTTTCAGACAAATTGTCTACAATAATGTCCTTGACAAAGGTAAGTTCATGATAAAAAATCCTACAATAATAAGTCTGAAACACAAAGTCTGAAGGAATTCAGATAATGGAAAAAATAACTAAAAATAACAAATTACATAAGTATGATAAAGATAAGCCTGAAAACATAAACTCAATATAATAATCTTGATAGAAAGAATTAGTCTATGAACACAATACCAATACCATTTCGGTAAAGTATGAAAAAACCAACAATCAAATCCTCTCCTAGATTCTACATAAACATACAGAAAAGGGGATATAAATTAAGACCATAGTATAAAAAAAGGGGGCATCCTCATTTACATAAATAAAGAGAGGATGTTAGGTACAACACACCTCTTCTCAACACATAAGGTCATGCAGGAGCATCAATCAAGAGGAGACTTCTTAGAGGACTATTTATAACTAGTTGTACCTAAAGTTGTACTTGAGTTAGTGATTAGATAGCCTCTTATTATATCATATATGACACTTTCTCTTTTCTTCTATTTTTCTATATATTCAAGCCTTATGGAATATTTTTCAGGATCCCTTAGGCTGGTATAGAAAAACTATGCTGAAATTATAACTTGCACCTCAAGTTAATAAGAAGCATTTGTTGTAGACTTATTCATGGTTGTTAGTGTGTTAATTGATTGTTTATTTATATATAAGTGTGATATTTATCTCCTTCTAAAGGTCCTCTCCTCACTAAATTTTTTATCTTCTATAGGTCACCTTAATTTTTAAAAAATAGAAATTATATTAAAGAGTGTTAGTATGCAGTGTCTTTACAAACCTTCATTCCTCTATCTTCAAATTGTATATCTTCTATCAAAAATTCATCTAAAAAATTTATGTTTACAATTTTTTTAATAAATTATTATTGACAATTTAATCTCTTTTGATTCACAAGTGTGCTCAAGAATAAGTTTTACAGGATCATTCATCATTTAGGTATATCACCATCAATAGCATAGGTTTTCCCTTTTAGTAATCCTCCTAACTCTTTTCACCCCAAAATTAAGATAGATTTTAGTAAAATAATTCAAAGTAGACATATAAAATGATCTAGCCTCATAATCTAGAGGTTGGTCTAGTTTTAGGTATCCCATAACCTTAGACCAATCTAATCTTAGTCTAGCTTTAAAGGAGATCTGAGCAATCTACTTCAGCAAAGTGCAACTTGGGTTGCTAATAGTTCTAGCACACCCTATGAGATTGATTATTCATAGGATTTGGAACACACATATAGAAATTTCAGTATAGTATCAGGATTAAAAGGTGTTATAGGTAGATTTATAGACATTTCATTCAAATAGTGGTTAAAAGATCTTCCTCAAAAGGGAAAGAGACTAAATTCAATAGTTGTCTTTCTATTTATCTAAGAAAAAGAAGTTTTCTCAGTCTAATATAAATCCTACACCTCCTATTTCTCCTATTTTTACCAAATAGATACTTTTGTTCAAATAAATATTGTCCAACCAAACATTGTAGTAAATCTTATACCTCAAATGGCTATTCCCATAAGACAAGATTTTGTGCCTTTTAATGGTGGTATCCCCTTGAATCTCAATCATTTTGATGACATTCCTACTATTGCATTAAATATACTTCCTTATTTAATATGAGAAAATTGAATTACCCCTATTGATCATATTGCAGATATATCCAATCTTTGTTCAATGCATAATGTAACATAGGAAAATATGGCTATGAGATTGTTGGAAACTTACTTCAAAGGTAAGGCACTTTAATGGTATAGAGGTTGACACCTAAATATATTAATACTTGGGATGATTTTGGATAAATCTAATGTAAATAGTTTGAAGACAAGAGTGATCATCTTTCTCTTATAAAGAAACTGACTAAAATCAAGAGAATCCCTCTAGATTTCATGGTGGATTTCAACTCCAAGTTTGAAAAAACTTAGGATAGGATCCCTACAGTTATCAAACCCACTCCTAGATATGCATTATTGTATTACCTAAGATATCTCAATATAGATTTGGTGATTATGATATAATCCATGAGATAAAGTACCTTACCAGAGGATTATGAAGTAGCCATAAGATTTAAGAATTATCTAATCAAAGAAGGGAAAGCATCTCCTATACCACCTATGCCTTTGTTTCTAGAGATTCAACCTCCTATGCCTACCATTTATCCATTACCAAATTCAGCTAATGTTCATCAAATAGATGGTAATCATGTGGGCATATTGTGAAATATAGAGTTTGCACTCAAGGATCAAAATACTAAGTTAGTATCTTTAGAAAGGCAATAAGTTCCACCTTACAAGCCTTACCAATCTCTTAATAAATCTTATCAATATAATAGGCCTCCTTATTATCCCAATCATCAAGATTAAGGGAATAATACACAATCAAGACCATACAATGCTCACAATCCTAATGCTACTAGTAATAATAGAGCATTGGTTCCAACTCAAAGCAATTATGCTCAAGAAGGCCAATAGACTAATCAATGGGAGAAATCAAATAATATGGCAATGGCTCTAACTAATGGGGTGAGTCAAAAATATTTTACAAAATTGTGGTTATCTCTTTCACCACAAGATAATAAGCCACCTTCATGACATAAAGCAGATTCTCTATAACATGGAGACATTCCTTATTTTAGACAAGTTGAGGTACCAATTCATAAAGAGGTAGGTAGTAGTAAAACACCTTCTAAAACTAACTTTGATAACTTCCACAAAGGTGAAAATCCTTTTGATTAGCTGACATCAAATCAAGGCCAAGATATTTCTAATGTGGATAACTCAATTATAGCTCATACAAGGTCCAAAATAAGGGAAATTGGTAATGGTTTGGGTCCTAAAAAGTTAGCTCCTCTTCCTTCTCAACAACCTCAAAATACCACCACTCAAGATGCACCACAAAATTCATCATCAACTTATCAAGTATAATATGGTAAAGGTCAGATTCAAAAAGGTCCTTTCATTCCATAATTCACACAACATTTAGGTAGCACTTCTACTCATAAATTGCATCCTAGGATATGCACTTATCCTATTAACATTTTTGATTAGATTAAGAAGGTTTCTATCTCTATTTATACATGGGACACATTACTTATTCTAGTTTTAAAAGACCTCCTATAAGAAGAACTCTCAAAGCTTCATGTTTTAGATAAACAACTAGAAAGAGTTAGTTTATTATAAAAATTCTAGTTAGCCTCTTGAGCCTCAAGATCTAAAGGTGATTAATCCACCTCCCTTATATATTTCATTTGTCATATGTGATTGTCTTGTTCATAATAGCATGATTGATAGTGGGGATAGTACCTCTGTCATGCCTAAATCTATAGCTGATAAGTTGGGACTTTAGAATGAGCCTCATGAGAAAGGATTTTTATAGTTAGATGGGTATCCTACTAAAACCATGGGTTTTCTTAGGGATCTTATGTCATACTTATTGTTTGTCCTAAATTTACTATTTCATAAGATGTAGTAGTTATTGATATTCCCCCTACTTTGCTTTATGCTTGTCTAGAGATTTCATTACCAAAATAGGGGAATATATTTCTTATAATTTGTACTACATGATTTTTAGAACTAGGTATGGAACAAAGGTCACCATAAGGTCTAAACCTATATCTAGATTCCATTTATAACCTTATATGCCTAACTTCTCAAATGTGAAGTACACTATCTTAGAATAAGATGAACACTTCAGTGATCAAGAACCTTCAAAATCAGTTAAAGGTATACCAAATTTACTCTTTGATGAGTGGGAAGCTAATAATCATGGCTATGATCATTATAAAATCATTGAAGAATCAGGTTTGGTGTCTACTACATGCATGAAGAAGGTGACATAATTCCTCGTCTCACTAGCATAACGTAGGATCAAGGAGTGTGGAATTTGTTCTTTGAGGGATCTAGATCAAATAATGGGAGTGGGCCAGGTTTTATTCTTTTTTATCATCTCAATCAAATTAATTATTCATTTATAAGATTTAAATTCAATTGTACCTATAATACTATAGAATATGAGGCTCTTATTCATGGTCTACAATGGGCAAGGAAGAGAGGTATTAAGATTTTGTAGGTTAAAGGAGACAATGAATTAGTAGTGTATCAAGTAAGAGGTCTTATTGAATCCAAGAATCTACTTCTAAATGCCTGGGACCTATGGAAGACTTCCAGGCATTTGACATTTTTTCCATTCTTAAAGGAGCCAATTAGCATGTAAACATGTTAGCTACCATTGGAGCACAATATGATATTTTTGATGAGATAAAATATATTAAGGAGAAATAAAAAATTAAGTTTATATTTAGGAAATTATTTCCTAATAATGAGGTAAGTTGGCAAGTTTTTGATAGTGACAAATAGATTGCCTATTTTCTACAACATGAGGTAGAATTCTGCCCAAAGAATCATGGTAAGTTGCAATGCCAATATAAGGACCATATTGTTAATTGAGATAAAATAAGTTACATAATGGCTTGGTAAATTTGGATATCATATTTGATGATGATGATCATCTAATAAAATATAAGGTAAGCATCTCTACTAGAAAAGAACATTATAAAAAAATTGTCATAGTTGAAGGTAAACTACTCAAGTTAAGAAAAGTAAATACTAATGATGAGAGAGAAGCTTTCATAGAAGTGTGAAAAGAGATAATGGATGTGTTTTAATGGGAATATAATGATTTAAAGTATTTTTATCCTAGGTTAGCACAACATACTATAGATCTAGAAGAAGATGCCAAACCTGTGAGACAAATACAATGGCCAATCAACCCCAAGGTTGAGATCCTTATGAGTAAGGAAATAACAAATTTGATTGAATATAGCATAATAATTCCCATTAAACATTTTACATTGGTTTAAAATCTTTTACCTATAAGGAAAAAAATGGGGAGATAAGGTTATGTATAGATTTTAGATATCTTAATAGAGTGTCATTGAGAGATCATTACCCTCTTCCCTCCATGGATTAGATTTTGCAAAGAGTTTCATGTTCACAATGGTTTTCTCTACTTAATGTATAATTCAGGTACAGTAAAATATTTTTTAAGGATAAAGATCAATACAAAACTACCTTCACAACTAAGTGGGGTACCTATGCATATACGAAAATGCCTTTTAGACTCTCCAATGCTAGAACTAATTTGTAAAGGGCAATGGATGTGGCCTTTTAAGGTTTCATAAGTGAAATGGTACTTATTTATATTTATGATATTAATTTATTTTATAAATATCCTAAGGATCATTTGAGATTTGTATTTGATAGGTGTAGATAATTTGGGGTCTCTTTGAACCCTAAAAAGTGTATCTTTGTAGTGCATTAAGGAAGGCTTCTTGTACATGTTGTATCAAAGGATGGACTTTCCATTGATCCTAAAAGAATAGAGTCAATTTTTTTTTCTTTGCCTAAACACAACAAGGGATTTCAAAGGTTCTTGGGAAATATCAATTTCATTAGGAGGCTTATACCTAGATTTGTAGAATTGATAAGGACACTAACTCACATACTTAAGAAACATCAAGATTTCACATGGAGCAAAGAAGGTAAGAGAATATTTAAGGCCATAAAATCATCCATTATACAATCTCATACTTTTTTAAATCCTGATTTTACTAAATATTTCTACATGTATGCCTTCTCTACATGTAACACAATTTGTGCCATGCTCATGCAACAAAATAGTGAAGTATTGGATCAGCCTATTACTTTTTTTAGTCAATCATTGGAAGGATATTAGGATAAGTATAAATTTATTCATAATCATATGATTATTTTAATCATATTCTTGAATAAATTTAGAAATTTCATTTCTAACAATAATATTTTTTTGATTGTATCTCATCTTAGTGTGAAGGATTTATCCTTAATAGATACTTAAGTGAAAAGAGGTCTAGTTGGGTGACCAAATGCATGGAATATAAAATTGAAGTGAAGGTTAAAAATATGGTAATAGGTAGAAGAATTTTCGATCACCTTGAATAAAATGTTAAAGAAGAAAAAGAAGTGATTTTGATAGTTCAATACACTCAACATACAACTGCAACTATCTCTCCTTCTAGCTGGACACATGACACAACAAGATTCTTCCAAATAGGAGAGTGTCGTATAGGATTAAATGGGATAAATAGGAGACATTTTAGGCTGAAATATATCCATTACATCTTTATTAATGGATTAATATTCAATAAGTATATTGGAGGTATGATTCTAAGATATGTAGAAATAAATCAAATAGACAAATTGTTAGAGAAATTTCATGATGGGCCTTAAGGAGGTCACTTTGAATCCAATAATATAGCATACAAGTTCATAATATATAGTTATTTTTATTATAATTTGTTTAAAAATTGACATTCATGGGTTATAATATGTTTAAAGTGTGTAATGTTTATCGATAAAAAGAGACTAACTGCCTTGCCTTTGAAACGTATTCAAGTTGAGTAACCCTTCATATAATGGGGTTTAAAATTAATTAGCATGATTAATCCTCCATAAAGTGTTGGACATAGGTGGTTTTTATAGCCACATATTAATTTACCAACTGGGTAGAATCAGTTGCACTCAAGGAAGGAATTGAGAACTTAGTTTTAGAATTTTATGATAGCCTAGTGACTCATTTTGGAGTTCCTTAAACCATCATATTAGATAGTACTTTAGATTTAAATATTACAAAGGTATGTGATTCAAATATTGATCATGGTATTTATATTAAATATTCATCAAATTAATATCCTAAATGGAATGAACTAGTAAAGGCCAACAACAAGAATTTGATTAGGATCATCAAGATAATAACGGAAGACAATCTCAGAGGATGGCATACCAAGTTGAAGACTACATTATGGGTAGATAAATTCAATCCAAATAAGGTTGTTATTAAATATCCTTACCTCTTGGTTTATGGTAGAGAAAAAAGGATACCTATTTCATTAGAACTTCTAGCCTTGGATCTTGCAAATCAGCTAGAGCTCATGGTGAATAATGCAATGGAGGTAAGAATGAATGAATTGAGAGAGTTGGAGGAAATAAGAGATAATGACATGCACAATATATGGTCCAAAAAAGAATAATTCAAAAGATATTTTGATAAGAGAGATTAATGAAATACATTTTTTTAAGGTGACATTGTACTCAATTGGGATGAAGATTGTGCTAAACCAAGTAAACATTCCAAATTTGATAGTATTTGGAGTGGTCTATATGCCATTACTAGTTATAAGGAAAGTAATGATTTCCAATTGTCTAATAAGAGTGGTGAGGAGATCCATATTATTATTAATGAGATGTTACTCAAGTATTGTTATTAGGAGAGTCATTCGTTTGTACATAGTTATAGTTTCATTTCTCTAAGTGCACATGTTGCACATCTTGTTAGTTGTTATTTTACTTCAGTTGTTGTTTCCTATTTATGTTTTGTTTTTTTGTTTTTTTTCAAGTCTAAAAGTTTTTATAGTTTTAGAGTATAGTCCAAATTATGATATAACAAAGAGATTCTGAATTTTCTTGACTAGTAGGCTGGTCAACCCATATGATTTGTCAAAAAAGTTAGCAAATTTCCCTATCAAAGCCAAATTCCAACGACTATAATTTTAAACTTTTCATAGCACTATTATAAGCCTTTACATTGTGGTTTATTATAGGTATGTTGACTAAAAGTGAAGGTTTTGGCCTTTAAATGATAAAGTTGGAGTCAAAAAACCACTAAAGAATCCCAAATACTTTCAATCACCTTCATATTTATGTCATTACCTTAAGTTAAATGTTTTATGCTTTGAATATATCTCGTCATGCAAGTCTAAGCATAAAAAATCCCTCCATTAGTTCCCACATACCAAATTCACCCTTTTAAATATGTCAAAAGACTTATTTATTATTATAATATCCTTCATGACTCGTGGTCTTCCTCAAGTTGCCATAAATTGGTGTTTCCAAGCTTCACATTTGGAGAGAATGCAAAGAAAGGAGTATTTTCATGAGTTTCATGCAACGAGTATAGATTTGTATGGGATTTAAATTACAATATATATCATGATATTGAATATATAATTGTAACACATATTAAAAAAAATATTCAAGGTGAAATGATATCATACAAGCTCAAAATTGATTCACATACTTCACCTAGCTTCTTTGCACACAAGAGAGCCCTTTAGGTTTGTAGATGGTACAACCATGAGAGAGAAAATTAATTTCTCCAATTTTGGAAAAGGAAAGGTCTATTAAATAGATTATAGATATGGTGTTTTCTTCTTAGTTTATATATATCTTCTTCATGAACCATACTTTACAAGTTAAGGCACTCACTATGCCTTCTTCATTGAATCAAACAATCGGGTTTCTGAGATTTCTCCTCATCGGGGCATCATGATAGAATAAATAGAGTTTGTGGAGGTTTTTAGGAGAATGATACCCCTTAAAATGATATTATTTAACTTATTTATATATTTTTTATGTTATATATATATATATCTCAAGAAATCATACACTTCTACTTTGTAGTTTGCAAGCAAATAAGAGAGATTGTATGGTCCATGAGAGAGAAAAAATATCAAGATTTATTGGATTATTATTTGTAGAGGTTTAATTCATGTCATATTTTATTAATTATAAGTTAAAAAAATATTATTAAAGTTCAATCCTCATTAAACACCATTAATCACGTTCAAACCTCTTCATAGTCACAATTTAGCAAAGGTTACGGAAAGTTAACATATGTTAAGGTTATTAACAAATTCCTAGGTTTCCATTTTTAGTAGTATATGCTTCTAAAAATCATCAAAAATGGTATGAATGATTTGTATATATGATGATTCTCCCTTAATGGTATTTATAACTACTTGGAGGTTAGATTTAGGTCTCATTTCACCTCCATCATTTTTCATCCCCAAACATAGTATTTACACTACCTTTCATCACTGTTTCAATCCTTTTAGTCCATCTCCATTCTCATTTCCATGTTAATAACCATATTATATCTTAAAATTAACTTTATTATCATGTATCCACTATCAATATGGAGTCAAGACTATTTAAATCAATATGGTCATGAATAAAGTATCATCATATATAGCTAAAGGAAGAACATCAACAATGTCTTGTTGAGGTCAATTATGAGCAAAGTCTATGGATTGAGGACTATGAATAAAATTTTTATCCCTCTAAAATATAATAACACCTTATACATGTTTGAAAACTCCTTACGCTCCTCTATTACCCAATCTTTGTCTCAATCTATATAAGCAACATAGTAATCTCCACCTTAACCATAGTAATAAGAGGTGAGATCAAAGATGTAAACAAGGACAAATCAAGACTATAAGGAGAGAGTTGATATAATAAATAAATTAAAGAAATGTGAGAGAATTATAGTGAAATTAAAAGAGGTATGTTGGTAGGTTTCAAGGCCTAAAACTATGCACAATCTTTAAAATGATCAAATTCTCATACACAATCAAGTTTATAATAGAGAAATGTCTATTTTAAAAAGGTTATAATAATGAGTATGGAGGTGATAGATTTTTAAGGTTATGAACATTAGAAATGGATTTAAGGCAAACCTTGAAGGTGGAAAAAATCAAATTAGGACATGTTTTCATGTAAATAAATACCTACAATAGGGTTATAAGGATTTTGGAGTATACAAACTTGAGTCATATCAAAACTATGAGAAGGATATTGTTATGCCTTGAAGATCAATTGTTTTTGTACCCATTTTTGAGAGTCACATAGAATGGTTTAGATAGTTATATAAAAACCATGAAGTTAAATCACATAATAACATAGCCATTCACAAAGTCAAAGAATAACTACAACCCTACCAACACAAGCTTATCTCTACGATTGTGAAGAAGATGGGAGTAGAGTGTTCTAATGATATATTTCCATGATAAAATAAGGGATTCATAATAATTATTATGTATGAATTAAATTAATACTATGGATAAGAGTGACCCAAACATGATTCATAATCAAGGTCATCCTTCAAATGTTCACCTACAACCAATGCTAGGGTTAATTATATTGACCTATCCACATACCCTAAGGGTATATTTAAAGGTAAATTAATTAAAGAAGGAACTTGTGAAGTCACCTATATATTAATATAAAAATTTATGTCATAAAACCTTCACTAGATCATATGTCCTCTATCACAAATCAAGAAGGTATAGTACACAAGCCTATGTATAGAATCATGATTGTGTAGGAGCCTACAAACACTATTTGATGAGCAATATGCTAAAGAAAGAGATGAGAGGAAGTTTTAAAATCAGTTGGAAGGTATCAAAGTTCCAAGTCATGGTGAAATATATCTCAAATACTTCCATTTTCTCTAAACACTACCTACAATAGTATTATAGAGGCAGTTACTTTGAGATTATTTGAAGACATATGGTGTTTGATGGGGTATATAAGACTAAGTTTTACCAATGAATGATCAAAAATATTTTAAAAATGTCCCTATACTATATAAAAATCCATATCAACATTATTATAGATAGTTATAAGGTGATACAAGAAGGAAACTCAATCATGAGCTTATGAAACATGAAAACACATGTAACCCAATAGCCAATTTTAGGAAAAATGGATCTATATGATTATAGAGGAAAGATCAAACTATGAAACTTGGTAACAGTGGTGATCATTAGTGGTTATAATTTTTTATGGTATTATAGATGTCACATCAATAGTGGAAGCATCTATTAGTTTATCATAGTCATAAGCTTGTTTGTTGATAGTCAGAGTTGGAGCTAGGAGACCTTATTAAAGGGTATAAGGTTTAGAAAAGGGTTTAAAATTCATGAGATAATTTATGAGGAAATTTAAGGTGATGTCTAAGTCTTAAAACACTTGCTGAGAATGATCACATTCATGTTTTCATGTAAATATGCTCTTGAGGGTTAAAATAGGCAAACAAGCCTAAAACCCTTGAGAGACCCTACAACCATTTTGAACTCTTCCATGGGATTTTTATTAATTTTATGAGAATTTAAATAGTGTGGATAATAATTTAAATATTTTATGACGTGTTGGAGGGGATAGAATACAAAAACTTGTCTTTTTTACTCTTAAACCTTCCTTTCTACTTTCATAATATGAGATAAGTCGAGGCACAACCTGACCATGTAGACATATTGATGCATATTTTTCATGGGAAATTATGATTATAATGGGTGTTGGATGTGAAAACATAATTCATATCTATGGCTAGAAGTTTTCCATCAAGGTCCTATATGTTATGAACTATTGTTAAGAAGTTGTCGACCCTTAAAACCCTTATAAAACATTGAAACCTACTCAATGGATTAATAAGGCCTAAATGTGAATTAAAATTATATGCTTAATATATGAAATGATCTTTATTCTCTTATAAACTCTCCTAAGACTCTCCATATCGTATTGGTTGGCATGTGTAGGACTCTTAATGTACAGACTAGGCTAAAGAAGGTTGTTTTGAGCCTATAAAAAATAAAATGAAGGGTAATTACACATTAAATGAGTTAGAGAGGAAATATTAGGTCTTAAAAGTTTTTAATAACATTGATACAATCATTTACAGGGGCTTTTATGACCATTTTCATAAATAGATAGGTCTTCAGGTCAAAACAAGAAGCTATGTGTATGTAGGTTAAGGATGGATGGCTTGATAAAGCTAATGATTTTGCTTCAAAAAAATTAGAGGTGTTATTCATGTTGGATTTAATGAGTATGAGTTTTAATAACTCATCAAAAAGTTATAATTCTAAATAACACTCACACACCTATGCTTGTCTATTGATGTCATTAGACAGTGCCATCAAGAAGGGGAAACATGAGGCAAAGTAAGGTCATGAATGCAATTAAAATATTCATGAACATGATCATTAGGTCTTGAGCTATGTGTATGAAAAATTTAAGTCACAAAATAAGTGGAATGGCTGGTCCTTGAGGCCTTATAATAGTAAACATGCTCAAAAAGCTTGTTTTTCACTCTGAGAGGTGACTTCACATGCTCACCATGGTGTATATATTTTGCATGGGAGGTTTAGGACTTCAAGATAGGTAGGGGAATAATACACTAATGTTTTTTATCATTGGTTTAGGCATTCAAATCCCATTCTTTATGAATCATCATTAATAACCCTGAGCACTTTAAAACTCTTACAAAACCCTAATACAGACCTATTTGTGAAGAATTGAAGAAGAATGCATCAAAACTAATTGAAACCACATGAATAAAACTTATATAATATATTACACTTTTATATATTCATGTCTATGGTAATTTTTAAAATGGATGGTGTACAAACATGGCATAAAATATGATGTTGAGAGGAAAAAGTGCAAAAGGAGAGGTATAAGGTAGTTTAAGAAAGTTAAAATAATTAGAGAGTGAATATTTACACTTATCATACCTCCTAAAGTCATAATATTATCATAACCATGCATGTAAGTTCCTTTAGGAATGAATTCAAATCCACTAGTCTACAGGATTAAAGTACAAAGTAACTTAGTCACCTGGTTTAACCAAGTTTCAAGTGTTTATTTCTTAAAGAGACATATTTAATGATATAATGAGTTTATTCAAGTGTCAAACTCACTATATTTTTAGGTTTTAAAAATTTATCCAAGTCTTTATGCCTGTCAAATGTAAATATTTAGGCTACTAGGCCTAATTGGCCTAATAGACCTAGTTAATCAGTAAAGAGTTGAGAATGGCATAGGGAAAATAATTAAAGAGAGTTGGTAAGAAGAAATTAATTCCAAATAACTAACCCTTGATGAAAAACACATGCATATCTGGTCCACAAGTGGCAAGTTCATGCACAACTGATCTTCAACTGTGAATCACATGCATGACTCATCTTGAGTGTCACATCATGAGTTAACTCACCCTTGAGTGATATCATGCAGGAGTTATCTAACCAAGGTAAAACATATCATGATTAAATATGAGTTTGAATTATTTAATAACATTTAGAGACACCTCTTTTCAATACATAATGTCATGCAAGAGCATCAATCAAGAGGAGACTTCTTAGATGACTATTTGGAACTAGTTATAACTAAAGTTATAATTGAGTTAATGATTAGATAGCCTCTTTTTCTATAATATATGCCACTTTATCTTCTTCTCTTATCTTTTTATATATATTCAGGCCTTATGGATTATTTTTTGGGATTCTTTAGGCTAGTATACAAAAATAATGTTAAATTGTAATTTATACCTGCAATTAATAAGAAAAGTTTGTTGTAGACTTATTCATGGTTGTTAGTGTGTTAATTGATTGTTGATTTGCATATAATTTTGATATTTATCTCATTTTATAGGTCATATACTTGACCTACTACTATGTTTTCATCCTCTATAGTTCAATTGAAATGTTAAAAAATATAAGTTGTGTTGAAGAGTGTTAGTACATAGTGTCTTTACAGACCTTCATTCCTCTATCTTTAAATTGTAGATTTTCTATCAAACCTTCATTTTAAAAATTCATGTTTAAGATTGTATTAATAAAGTATTTTTGACAATATATTAACTTTTTATTCATAAATGTGCTCAAGAACAAGGTTTATATAAGATCATTAATCATTTAGGTGCATCACCATCAACAACATAGTTTTCCCCTTTTAGTAATCCTCCTAACTCTTTTCATACCAAAATTGAAATAGATTTTAGGAAAAGGATTCAAATTATTCATATCAGAGGAGCTAGTCATATAATCTATATTTTTGGTTTAGTTACATGTATCCCAAAACCTTAGGCCAATCTAATGTTAGTCCAAGTTTGAAGGAGATTTGAGCAATGTACTTGAGTAGGGTGCAACCTAGGTTGCTAACACTTAGTTTATGTAAAGAAAGGTCTCTTTTAGGATCTCATTTTAATTGTATTCTATATAATATTATTCTAATTCTACTTATTAAATGTATTCATCCTTATATCTAATCTAATATTTATTGCTTGATCTTCTCCATAACTAATTTCATCTTCCTCCCCTTCACTATTATTTTTATCATATGTATTATCTTCTACACTATTGTCTTCATTATCTATCTATTTAAACATAAAATTTTAAGTGGGGTTACCGTTAAGGATATATAAATGAATAAGAACAAGGGTGATATATATATATATATATATATATATATATATATATATATATATATATATATATATATATATATATATATATATATATATATATATATATATATATATATATATATATATATATAGTAGGCTAATTAATTAAAAACTCAAATAAATAATATTCTAAATTTAAATATCAAGATATGCTAAAAATATCAAGTATAACAAGTGATTAATATTACAATAAATGGAAAAATGGTACTTGGATAGATTAAAATGCAGATGTAGATATGATGTGGAAAAGGTTAAAAATAGAATAGGTATATATTCTATGTCAATCATTAGATTTTATAACTTTGACTTCTGTGACCTCAAACACTTATATTGACCTATGATGATTATGTTGATGCTTTTGCTTGATTTCATTATAGGTGTGTGGTATAGAATACATGCTAGTTGTGGATGCATCCACCTAGAATTTTTTGGGTTCTATGTCACCTTCATTCTAAGGCATTTATATCTACTATCGCTCTTACTGAATCATCAAAATCCTAGATCTTCATATTCATAGTGACCTTAGCAATAATGGATTAGTGGCCTTACATTTTTGAGCTAACATCAAATACTCCTATGTTAATGGATCTTGCTTATATATCTATGAATTTCAAGAGGACCTCAAATATATATAGTTACACCCTAATGTTTTGTATTGTGTGTGCACAAGGATGCAATAAGTGGAAATCAAGTAAAATAATGACCTATAATTGAACATGGAAAATAAGACTCATGGCATGATCCTTAAATAATTCAAACTTGTACATGTGTTATCCCTATGACTAATATGGAAAATTAAGAAAACAAGGAAGTTTTTCTCTCTTTAATGCTTGATTAAATGCTTTAGTTACTTTGCCTTATGAGAGGTAGGAAGTTACTAGTTCTCTGATAGATATGAATTAAGATTGATCATGTATTTATACTAATGTTTAAAAAAAATATATTTCAATAAATCACTTAGGATGTCCATAATAATACAAACAATTGAAAATTAGATGACTTTAGGGCATTATAAACTTGTGTTATAGCAATACACTTACGTTGATGTAGGCATTTGATTGGGACACAGATATTAAAGAAGTAGGAAAGAAAGTATAGGTCTAAAAGTTGTATAGATATATGTTAAGTAGTTTTATAGCATTCCAAGCATGATACAAGGATCTAATCATTATAATAAAATTAGTTGGACTAAGAGATAATAAATGAGCAAAGAGATATGATAGATACAAGCCTTTTAGTAGTAAGAAAAGCTGTATAACTAAGAGGAAAAACTAAGGTACATATTTTAAAAGTGTACAAGATTGAGGTGTTATATAATTTATAAAATAATTATAAATTTCTCCCATTTAATCTACTAATGAAATTCCTAGTTTAAATGAAAATCAATGCATACCTGGGTATGTATAATACACCTTGCCTTTGCATGAGCCCAACTTGAGTGATTTTATGGAAACTAAATAGAAAATAAAATCATGTTAAAATATATAATCAGTGCTTGTAATCTTAAATCAAAATAATTGAAATGATTGAAAGTGAAAGAGTAAGGATTTAGGAGTACACCTATGTATTGATGCAATTGCCTTGCCTTTTGGCATGTTGATTTGAAAATATGTATCATTATGAACCATTAAAAATAAGATTAGGAAAATATAAATTATAAAAGTCCATAAATATAGAAATATTGAAGGACAAAAATTTCCACCAACCTTGGAAAAAAGGAGAGTTACCGCCCAATAGTTGATATTAGCTCAACTATGTAACCCAATCATACTTATAATGAGGTAAGCATTAGTGAACCAAGTCAATTAAAAATATAAATATGGCAAGGTTATATTATGTAATAAAGTATAACCTATAAAATTAGAAACATTGAGTTATTTAATCACCTCAACCATACTAAAATTTAATCAATTATTATAGTGAATTGGCTCACTAATAGTCCAACCTAGTGAGCTAAAGTCTATAAAAGTGTTTGAAATTTGAAAGTTGATTTGATTTTAAAAATTATGTGATAATTTCATATAATATTACCATTATTTATGTATCATGATAAAAATTAGGTATAACAATGGTATTATTGTATCTAATTCTTCCACAAATGTGTATCTAAATCATATAACTATGTAATTTGGCCAATTTTCAAACTGTGTAAGTGTGGAGAACATGATTGCATAACATGCCCCCAATATAATATAAAACTAAAAATTGGTGTAAATTTGGATAAAATATTTAAAAAACATGTTCCCAACATATATATGAAACTATAAAAAATGTGGAGAACATGTTTCCAAAACATGCTCCCACTACAATTTGAATCTGTGAATAACGTGAAAGCCATACCTCTATGGCATAACCACACTAAAATGTTACCCATTTTGAGTTTATTAGAATTATAAATTGATATTTAATTTAACTTTTATATAAAATATAACCATGTAAATTATGAATGTATCATGTCATATATAAGAGAAACATGTCTATGTAGATATATCATTGAAGCACACATAATTTGATCACATGAATGACTAAGATGCACGGTATATATCATGGGAATGTCTAGAGAGTAACCATACATTATCGACAATAAATAAAGAATAGACATAATATAACTCAATATAAAATCAAAAGATAATGGTCTAAGGGGACCTCAAACTATGGGTATGTTTAAATTCCTTATAATAGAAGGGGCACGACTTAGTCAAATGTACATAAAAGTAATTATGTCATACTCAAATGTCTATACAACAAGAAATGACATATTTAAATTTAAAATAGGTAAATAAAGGCACATAAGCCACAAAAAAATGGATCATATTTAAATTCTCAAATAGTCATGACAATAGAAAGGCAAAATACTCAAGGAAGTGGACAAATTAAAGCATAAACATAACATAGTAGCCCATGAATAATATGTGTCAAAAAAAAATGTTAAGTACATAGCATATTGAGTAAACTATTAAAACTATAATCATGGATAAATTAATGTGTAAGTACATAAACTTAAACATGATAGTGTAAAATGATCATAGAATAATATAACCTAGATGTATTAGGATTAAAGAAGTGGATTCCACTAATGTCCACATGACATTTTTAGAGAGAACACCCAACATCTGAAAGTGCATAGATAAATATCTATGTATGCATGTATAAAAATCAAAATATGTGTGAAAGACATGCATATAAATAAATAAATGATATGTTATCCACTAATATGGAACTACCAACATAAATTCCATGGAGCCAATATAGGTAGAAGTAATACTAGAACCAAAGTATCTCATCAAGGAGATGCCTTTGTGAAGGCCCTATATCATGTGTGTCATATTTATATGCTATGTAATTAATATCATCATGATCATACCAATATTCTATGTTTTTATTATCATAATCATTGATGTAATCATTGTTATAGGAAAAAAATAACTTCTTAGGTTGTTATGATACTTGTGATATACCCTTTTGAGAATTCATATATGGAAAATTGACTACACCATAAATTGGATTTTCCTTATTGAATGTTTTTTTCACCTAAACACTAGGAAAATATGTAATTTATACCTTGACTTATTTATTTTAGGATGAAATCACATACTTATTAGTATTTAGCTTAACTTTTTGTTCCTCTATGAATGAAGTAGATATGGTGTTTAGACCCTTAGAAATCATATTTGTATAATTTGATTTTATAGGTATGCCTTGACTTAAAAATTCCTGTATTATAAATCCTCTTTAAACAATTATTTTATACTTATCTTGGGTTTGAGTTGGAAATTTTTTATCTTTCTCTTTTTGTAACATTTCCTTTGGAATCTTTTCTTATTATAATTTTTGTATTTGTAAGTGTTTTTATTCTAAATTATCCTTTGGTACCAATATTTTTCCATTTTTGGACTTGTGATTTAGGAGAGGTACTCAAAATGTTAGTTTTTTGCTTGAGTGATGTATCAATTATAGGATCACTACCATTTTTGTGACTTTGTGTTTTTCTATTCAATTTAGAATAATAATCTATATGATGCCCATGTATTATATGGTATACACAATAATATTTGGATCTCCTTATAGGATGTATAGGAGGTAATTGAATCACTTTGCTTTAAAACATGTATCTTAACATTTCACTTGGACCCTTAGTAGATTTTTGGTCACTTTTTGAATCACTTATTATGTATGCATTTTTTTTTAGTTTTTCATTTGGATAAAAGACCTTTTTTTTCATAACATTGGTATATGAAGATAAAAACACATGATTGAAACTAGAATGTTTGGGATTTTTGGAACATGGAATATGATTTTCCAATAAAGTGATATTTAAACTAAATTATTGATTTTTATTTTTTAACTCTTATGTTAACTTTATCATAAGGGTGATTTGATATTTTATGAATTCACAAGAACAAACCATATGTGCTTCACATTTAAATTCCATAAGTATACCATCTACCTTACCCTTTGATGGAGTGATAACATGGAATTGATTATATGGATGGTATCTGTCACCCTCTTTAGGGTTAGGAGGAGGAATAAGTTATTTTTTATCCATATTAAATGTGATTTAATTAAAATAAATGTTTATTTTTGAAATAAATTATAACAATTGAGAGATCACAAAAATTATAAAATCCCAAAAACACACTAGGAGTTTCATGGAATGACACAAAGGTTGGGTTCACCAAATATTTAACTATAAATTTACACTAAGGAATGTAAGAGTAAAGGGGCTAGAGATAGCATAGGACATAAGGGTGATAATATATCTCTATAGTAGGAAAATTAATTGTAAACTCAGATAAATAATATTTGAATTTAAATACTAAGATATGATAAAAATAGTAAGTATAACCTATATACAAATAATATTTTTGAACTTTTATCAATTACTAATACTTTATATCTTACAAAAACCCATCACAACTAAATATCTATGAGTGAAACCTTAAAGGGTGCACCAAAAAAGGGGTGGGTGGACCATTAGTGCTTCATAGGATTATTGTCCCTTACTTCTACATTATTACCAATCCAACTAGCTCCTAAAACCATTCCCTAAGCCATTACTCCTCCTTTGCAAACTCCTCTAGTATTTTTCCTCTTCCATCCTTCTTTTTCTCACTTAAATACCTTATTTTTAGTTAGCTATACTAGGTCAACTAGGTTAACCTTGTATATTTTTGGGATATTTTCACTTAAGAATTAGGTTAGCCTTTGGCTGACCTAGCTCATGACCTAATGATTAATTAATCAGAATTGTATAGGGTCGACTGGGTCAACCCTATCAATTGGAATTTTTAGAAGGGTTTAGGGAAAGATACACCTATAAATAAAAGATAATTTTTTCATTATTTAAATATGAAATCAAGAGTTATTACTCACTCGTGCTTATTTACAATATGATCTTCTACCATTCTACTTGAGGAGTCTTAAATTAGGGTTTCTTCTTGGAGAATGTAGTATTATGGATAAGTCTTAGATTATTTGGCCTTTATTAGTGATCCTTACCAACTAAAATATCCTATTGTGAATATCCTTTAGTGAAGGGAGAGATTCATTCTTGACAAGTTCACATTCAAGTAAGTATTCTCTAATTTTGTTCCTCTCTTTAGTAGATAGAATTAGCATAAATATTGGAATCAAATAATATTACTCTTCATATTCCATGTATTAGGTTCTTACTCATACTTAACTTAATTAAGATTCTCTTATACATGTTTTGATTATTTTCTAACCCCCATCTTTGTGCCAAAATATTTGATGAGCATTAGAATACATTTAGTTTTCTTGTTATTAGTATAGGTGCAATATCAAAATCTAGGACCCCCTTAGGGTTATTGCATGACTATGTTAGAATGAAGGATTTGTAACCCTCATTATCATGGTGTAATGTGATAAATTATCTCATAATTAAATCTAATGGATCCCCATATTGGTCATGATCTTTCTTAACAAATGTATTCCCAATCGGAAGTGTAGGTATGCTCTATCTTCTCTGAGTTAGGATTGCTTTATAGACTTGTATTTATGATTGCATCATTCTGGTGAATAATATACATTATGATGAACATGATGCAAATTAACTATTTTAAGATTTATTCACTTATTTTTAATTATTTTTATCATATATTTTCCATATTGGGTTGACTACATAGACCCATTTCTATCTTCTATGCATAGGTTTAACATGTAGTCACATTTAAATGACTATTCTTTCTGTGCAAGCCTTTTTTTTGGTATAGGCTAATAGATCAACCCAATTGATCTAGTACAATTTTACATAATTTTAGATATCTAATCTAGACTACTATGTTGACCCAATTGACCTTGTACATTTTAGGCACTCAACAACATGTTTTTTCAAAGTTAGATTGACCCAGTCGACCCTGTTAGTAGGATTTTTAGGCATTTATAAGGATTTTTTGACAAAAATATCATTTATTTTAATTTTTATACTCACTAAGGTTCCTTTCTATCCTTTAAATATTTTATTAAAGTCTTTTCTTTCATATTTTTTAATCTTTAAAACTACCCTTGTATAGTCAACTAGATTGATCTTGTTAACCCAGTTATGTATTTTGTGTGTTGTTTAGATAACTAGGTTGACTTTTCTGACCCTATTCCTTTTCATGCCTTTTATTCCATATTATAGAGGTAACACTATTAAACCTATTATATATTTTTTACATACATTGTTGACTACATCGACATTGTATCATGTTTTAAAGTTGAAATTAACCTTTATATGCTAGTAATTAGCTCACACTTTCATTTGTTATTACTTTCATGTTTAAAATAGTCCACATAGTATAATTAGGTGGTTTTAAATTTACCATTTAGTTTCGCTATTTTTTATTTTATGCACACATTACCAAATCACCAAATCTTAAACAATCACTTTAACAATTGTCTACCCAAGGCCAACATACTTGGATTTTATCACCAAGGGGGAAGCTAACTTGGTTTTATATCCAAGTATAAACACATGGTTAATGGTATATTATAGCTAAGTAATTGACACCCTTATCACCATGATGTATGAAGTGAGGGGGTAGGCCTCAATACCAAGCTTTTACCATTGCCAATATAGATCCCTTTCAGCCCAAACATCTTGAAACTATCCTTAGATTAATTTCTAGTTCATTGCTTACAACCAACTTCCCATCACATTTAAAACTATATTATAATAATTTAATAACATTCAAGTTGACCATCTAGTTATATTTTAATTTTCAAGTTGATTGCTTGATATTTTCTCAATTGTATTTTGTATTATAAAAGCATGCATTGGCCAGTATTGGTGCAGGGATTTATGTTGTGTGCCTCAATTGGATCACCCTCATTGATCCAATTAATTGTTTATTTCCCTTCACTTCTTAATTTTATAAATACTTGAAAAATTATTATTATCTCAGTATAGAGTCATTTTAATAGAAATAGTCTATTATATACTATTTGATTTTCCCTATCTATTTTACTTGGTTGACCCAGTCAACCCTATACACTTTTTTAGCCTCTATTGTCTATGCTAGGTCAACCCAATCAACCATGTACTATTTGTAGGCCCTTTTCTCTATACTGGATCAAACCAATTGACCCTACACTATTTTATACCTTCCCTATTTGTTGATCCAATTTATTATCTTTCCTTATTAGAATTCCATTCATTTATTTTTTGTCATAATGAGTCTCTTGTTAGAATCTTCTTGGATAATTTGAATCCATTTAGATACTATATGGGATGTTAATTTCTCCCTCACTTTTCTTCCCAAGAGTGCCATCACTCTTGGGTCACCTCTTCCCCTTCTTCATCCATCACATATAACATGGTGTAAATCATACCTTAGGATGAAAATGATGGATCTGATCCTTTCTATACTTACTAAGATGCTTCTCATCTTCAAAACTTAAAACTAATGTGGGAGTAATTGACACAAGTTTAATTAATAATCTCACTCATAATGCATCTTCTATTAACCCTCCCCCTAACACCAATCCATGGAATGATCCTACTAACAACAACCCATCTCTTGATACAACTCAACTTCTTGCCCAAGTTATTCAGTAAATGAACATAATGCAAAATTCTAACACTAATAAAATGATGAAAATTCAACAACATTTGATTAATATCGATAATTAACCTCTAACTATCCATCCTCAAACTAATCCCAATTACATTCCTCCACATCTTAGAGATGCCTCAGGAAATGTTATTCCTCAATCCATCATGAATAATAAGATGCTTCAAACCATTCAAAATGAGCCTTTAGCTCCATTTATTGTGTATATTAATATTGGTAACATATCTCCAACCACCAAGTATGATGGGACTAAAAATACCTCATTTCTTAAAGCCTTTGGTAATCTTTACAAAGAGTAGATCCAAACTAATAATTTTAATACTACTAAACTCTTAGTCAAAACCTTCATTAGAGAGGTATTTGAATGGTATAACCAATTAACCAAACATTACATTTGGTAACTTGAAGATTTGCTTAATCCCTTAGCTCAATAATTTCAACACAATGATCTTCCTAAAAATTATCCTAGCCATTCATTAATGTTAAGCAATCTCCCACTAAATTAGCTCATGACTTTGTCAAAAGATGGAAATCATTAGACCATAAAGTCGATCATAACATGACCAATGATAATTTGTTCAAACTCTTTATCACCTCTTTTACTCCTCTTTAATACAAGGTTCAAACCTTTGCTCTACAAACACTTAATGAAGCTCTTGACCAAGATAAAATTCAAGTCTTTCTCACGTAGTAATTTTAACCTAATCTTACACTTTTAAAAGGTTATTTTCAAACATCTACCAGTGTTATCACTAGTAATAGTACACAAACCAAACTAGTATTTGCCAAGACTAATATTCCTTCATCTTCTCACACACCTCTCTTGGTTCAACAAATGAAATAATTTTTACCAGCCTGTAAACCTTTCATTTATCCTAACAATCATCCTAGGTGGTATGACCCTAATCTATTATATTGGTTTCATTCCAACATTGGTCATCCCCATTAATCTTTTAAAGGTCTCACTAAATTTGTTGTATTTTATATGTTTGGTGATTCCTTTAATCATGAGGCTATGATTAACCTTCATCATCAAGAGTACACTACTTATCAAAAGTGACAAGCTTCCAAAGCTTCTACCTCAAATAATAAAATATATTTTTCTAAAACCAATAATCAAAAAAATAGTAAGTATGTTTGTTCCATTAATTATAAATATGACCAATATTACAATAATTTTCAATATGTTAACATTGCTAAGGTTACTTATCATCACAAGCTGGCTCACAAAGATCCCATTACCAACCCTAAAAATCCATCTTTACAAAAACAACTTCAAAAAGATACTACAACCACTAATATTTATTTATAAGCCCATGAAGAACCACCACCTCCTTACAATCATCCAATCATATCTATTCCTTCAAAATCTACTTTACCTCCTAAACCTTGTGCTGGTTCTTCTAAATCTCATTGGAACTTGCTTGAAGAACTCAACTATATACCTTGTAAGATTCAACTTATGGATTTGGTTCATATTTGACCCTATAATCATAAATTCCTTATGAAACAACTCTTGATGATGAATGACCTTTTATTGATTCTCAACCTACCAATGTCAATACCATTGAAACTATGTGTTCTTCTTCCAAACCTTCCATTATATTTCTATAAGAAGACATGATTAATGATGAAACTATTTTTGTGTTGATGATCCACCACTTTTCATTAAAATATCCAATAATACCACACTTATCCATAAATTTATAGTTGATGATGGATACAATATTAATGTGACATCTTTGTGGCTTATCCAACAACTTGGTTATAAAAAAGATCATCTTAAGCAAACTAATCTTACCTATCATGGTTTTGATGAGACAAATAAAAATCCACTTGGGTGTATTTGGATTCCATTAACCATCGGACCTAAAATAGTTCAGTCTAAGATTATGGTCCTTGATTTATCCTTGATTTATCTTTATCTTATAACATACTCCTTGGTCACTCATGGACTCATAAAATAATGGCCATTGCTTCTTTTGATAGTCAATGTATCATATTCTTACATAATAGACAATGATATAAGAATGAAGCTAATCTAATCCCATGGAGCAATCAACTTCCTTAACCCAAATCTCAATATCATATTCCTACCATTCCTAAGATCAATAGTACTCCTTTACCTAAGTTCATCAACATAAATCTTGATTTACAAGTTACTGTTGTGGATTTTGATGACAATGAACCTAATGATTTATAACATACTTGCAATACTATCAAGCTACCTCCCTACATTTTGTAGTTGCTTCCTCCTTCCTTATTACCAAGAGACCATACTATTCTTATTATTGATGAGATTACTAAATTTCCCCTTCCATGCAATGCTCAGGAACCTTCTCTACTAGGAGATGCCTTCACTTGTAATGATTTTGGAGTGACCAAATTAATTCAAGATCCTCTCATCATGTCCCCTCGTACATTTAGTAATATAAGGATCTCAACCTTTGAAACTCCCCCTGACTCTCAATCCTGTATAATTTTTCCCACATATGATGATAATTATATAATAGTTTAATATCAATCTTGAAATTTAGGTGTCCATCATTATAAAAAAAACCTTTTCTCAAATTCAAGATTTTAATTAATATGTGTATACCATTTCCACAAATCATGACTTAGATCTTGAGGGTCATGTGCCTTCTACCAATTTTCCTCTTATTAATACTCCTTGGGTAATAGATAAACTTATACCTTACACATCTATATAAACTCCAACATCTCCTTTACCACCTATTGATCAAATCATTACATCTGATCCTTCTCTCATCACCAAAACCAACAACACTCTAATCCCTTATGATCCATCCCCTTCCTCTACTCTCACTATTACACTAGATTCTAAGGCAACTGATGTCTACCAAATACATTTTGAGTATGATCACCATGGTAATCAAAATTTAGATCTCAAAGTAGATGTTGATATTATGGTCCTCTTCCCACCTTTCCTAGTGACAAATCTATTCTTGAAATACTTCATGCTCGAGAACCTCAACTTCATTGGTAACATCATAAACTTGGGAATTTTAAAACTAAAAACCATTATTTCAACAAATTCATTACTAGCATTAATCCTAAAGCTAATCTAATTTACTCCTTATCTAATGCACCATATCACTTTTCAAGATGTAAATTCCATGTTTATCAAATAAACCACTCATATTGAATATAATACTTTATCTTGTTCTCAACCAATTACTATCTCTCATGAACTCTCACCTACTGAACATGATAATTTTAGCTTATTATTTGATAAGTATCATGAGATTTTTTCATGGTCTTATGAAGAGATTCTTGGTATTAACCTTAGGATTGTGGTGCATAATATCATTACTTATATTGATGCCAAGCCTATGCATCAAAATCAAAGTAAATTTACACCTGAGGTTTCTACCTTATGTCATAAGGAAATCATCAAATTACTTGATGTTGAATTTATTAAACTAGTGGACTATTATGAATGGGTTTATAACATTGTTCCCCTTAGGAAAAAGGTTAATATGCCCATTTGCATTTGTATTGATTTCTATAATCTTAACCTCACTTGTTCCTTAGATAACTTCCCTTTACCTTCAATATATGCCATCATTAATTCCATAGCTAGTTATGAAATGTTATCTCTTATGGAAGGGTTCTCAGGATACAATTAGATTCACATTACCCCTTAATACCAATATAAGACCACTTTCACCATAGAATGGGATACCTATTATTATGCCAAAATTTCTTTTAGCCTCAAAAACACTGGAGCCACTTACCAATGAGTAATGATTCACATATTTCATGATATTATCCATAAAATTATTGAAACCTATGTGTATGATCTCATTTCAAAATCCAAAATTCATAAGACTCATATATCAAACATTGTTATCATCTTTGATCATCTTCTTAAATATTAGGTTAGACTCAATCCTTAAAAATGTGTCATTGGTGTCACATCTATAAAATTGTTAGGATTTTTAGTCTCTCTCTATAGAATCAATGTTGACCTCACTAATATTAGTGATATCGTCAACATTCCCATTCCTCATTCCATTCTTGCCATTCATACTTATTAAGGCAAACTTGGGGCAATTAGATGATTCATCCTCAAAATGGCTTATCGCATCCACTCAATCAATTGTCTTCTCAAGAAAGCAATTACTTTAGAATTGATGGACCCTTGTTAAAACACTTCTGATAACATGAAAGAGTCATTGCTTCATCCACCTACTCTTTGTCCTCCTTCCAATGATTAACCCTTTGTTTTATATACTTCTTCCATACCCATATAAGTTGGGGTATTGCTTTCCCAACATAATGATACTGAAAGAGAGTACACTATCTACTACATTAGCCAAGGTCTCATCAATTATGAAACTCACTATACCAAAATTAAATGTGATTGCCTCACCATCTATTTCATAGCTATAAAGCTTCACCATTATATTCTTTACCAAACTACTTATGTCATCATTCATTTTAACCCCCTTTATCACTTCTTTTACAAAGCTTTTCTTCCTAGAAATAGAATTGGAAAATAGATGGTCCTTCTTATGGAATTTAATCTATGTATTGTCAGTCAAAAATTGGTTAAATGGGAATTCATAGCTGATCAAATTCCTACAACTCCCATTTCAACTACTTCTTCCCTTCAATAGAGTCTCTCAAATGATAATACCCTATATATTAAATTTCTTAATCAATCCATTTCTCTTAAATATTATTTTCATAACTTTATCACTAATCTTAAATCAAATAACCTTGATGAATCTGCTATTTCATCTAATACTACTAAACCTAAAGTAGTCATCGAGGAGCTTACCAAATTTAATGTTGATTTACATGACGATACTTGGACCCTTCACTTTCATGGTGCTAAATGCTTTCAAGGAACTAGGGTAGGTTATATTCTCATAACTCCCCTTGGAAAAATCATTCCTTTAGCTTTTTTATTCACATTCAATGTTACCAACAATTTTGCTAATTATGAAGCTCTAATCTTAGGCATGCTAGCTGCTCTTGATTTAGACATTCAAAATTTGCATGCTTTAGGTGATTCTTATCTTATTTACTACTATATCAATGGTTATTATCAATGAAAAAAAAAATCTCATTACCTATCATCAAATTTTGACCAATCTTGTTAAGGATTTCATCTCTTTCACTATTAAGTCTATCCCTTGAGATCAAAATTCCATTGTTGATTCTATAGCCTCTTCAACTTTTCTCTTTCATCCACACCAAATTTTTTTTGACCCTACTTTTCTTATACAAATAATAAAATCTCCATCTCCATGTCCAACTAAAACACCATATTTACTTATCTACCACATCGAGGCTATTACCATTCAAAAAAGCCCATAGTATAAAGATATTATTCAATTCTTAGAACATCAAACTTATCCTCCTAACTTAGACTCTTGTGAAAACAAACACAATTGTAAACAAGATTTAAAATATGTATTTCAACATAAGATCCTTTATTATCATAATGGTGAAGGTACGTTGTTCTATTGTGCTATGTAATATGAGGTCCATCCTATTTTTGAATAAGAACATTGGGGAATTTGTAGTGGCCACTATATTTTACATGCTATAGCCCACAAATGCCTACTTATGGTTTACTTTTGGCATAATCTTGAAAAGGATGCAATATAATTTGCCAAATAGTGTGTTCCTTGCCAATTTCTTGATGATCTGATTCATTCACCTCCAATATAACTTGAAACTATCAAATCTCCTTGGACATTTTCCACATGGGGATTCAATCTCATTGGAAAATTACCTTTCTCCCAAGATGGGTATGTTTTTATCGTCACTACTACCAAATATTTTACCAAATGGGTTAAAGTCATTCCCTTTGTTAATGTCACCAGTATTACCATTTTTTAATTTATTCTTATTCAAATCATTTGTCACTTTGGTGTTCCCCATACCATCATTTATGATAATGTTGGTAACTTAAAAAATAACCATGTTCAACAACTTTATGCTAAGTTCAAGATCACTCACAAATTTTTGCTACCTTATCATCCACAATGAAATGGCCAAGTTAAGGCTACTAACGAAATTCTCCAAAAGATAATTCATAAAACTTGCATGGATTTGAATCTTCATATTTATCCTGCTCTTTGGGCCTATCAGACTAACATATGTACTCCCACTACAACAATGTCATTCTCTCTAGTTTATGGTTTTGATTCAATTCTCCCATTAGAATTTGATATTCCCTCTCTCCATGTATCTCTTCATGGAATCATTCTTGATGAATAATTTCATGAAGCTCACCTTCATTCCCTTGATCTCCTTAATAAATCTCATCTTTCTACCTTACAACACAACTACCAATACAAGGCTCATATTACCAAACAATATAATAAATGTGTCAAAATTCAAACATTTAGTATTGGTGATCTTATCCTTAAATTAGATTACACCCATGATAAAGAAGGTAAATATGCCCAAAAATGGTAGGACCCTTATTTAGCTAGTTATATTCTTGGTCCAAACACCTACCACCTTCAAACCAATTAAGGCTATATTCTTAAAAAGGCCACCAATGTATAATTCCTCAATAAGTGTACCTAAACATTTCCTTCTTTTCATGCTTTCTATCTACATCTATCTAACAATTTTTATAGGTTACTTACACATATATTTCCCTCTGTAGCAGTTCTCTCTTACTACAAACCTTTCATCCTTCCTTTTCGGTCTTTCAATTTCCCATTTCTCTCATGAGTTACATTATAAAACCATGGATAAGACCTAGTTTTCTTCATGGTGGCCATAGTATTATTTATTTTCATGCTCTTTTTTCATGCTTTATTTTTAACAACCCTTCGATTTCTATTTTATTATTTTTAGTGTGAGACCATAGATATGACCTGGCCTTCCTCACAAAATACCATATTTATTACCTCATTTATTTTTCCTATGTTTTATGGTACCCTCGTGGGTTTTTATTTTATGAGTTATAATGTAAGACCATGAACTAGACCTAGCCTTCCTCATAAAATTACCATCTTGTTATTCCTTTTCAAAAAATATTATTGATCATTATTCTCAAATTTAACTTTTGATTTTTTTGGTAGATGGAATTTGTACAACAATCTATGTTAGCATGTTTTCCTCCATTTCCCTTATTCTTATGATAAGGAATCATACTTTACTATCAATGTATCCATTTTTATCCCTTTGTCACATTTTTTTCAATTTGAATTGATTTAAATTTTTTGATGTGTCATTCCTCTTGATTTCCTTTCCTTTCACTTTACATTGGCTAAAACAAGTTTGAAGTCAAGATATCAGTTTTATTTCACCTAGATTTATGAGACTCTTAGACCCCATGTTATTTAAAGTTCTCCCTCTTAACAACTTAGTCCCAAGTATTCAAATGAAATTCATCTTTAGCACCCATGTTTAGTTTTCCAAATCCGTATGGAGGAATAATAGAAAAATCCATCAATAAAGTTAAAATCCAAATAAGTTGAAACAAATGCAGTGACATACAAAAGGAAAAATACAAATTTCAAAATTCAAAATCACACCAAAAGACATGATTCCAAGTAAAACTCCTATCTCTAATATAAGCTCAAGTTCCATAGTTGGCCTCACATAGAGCCAAGGTCTATTGGGGTGTAACAAGCCAATAGATTTGAATAAGAGAATTCAATAAACTCTATGGTGCTACCCAATTTATCATGTAAGTACCAAATCTTTATACTAGACTGATGGATTTGTAAGGGGTCCTAAAAAATGAGGAACACATTATGGGAAGGTATGTCCATTTTACTTTTATGCATCTAACATTCATGGGATGATCTATATACTATATTTTTTGACCTAAAACTTGTCTATCTTAGAGAAGTTCTTCAAAGTCCTTAAGGTTGATAGTCCTCTAATTCTAATAAACCTAAATTGTGATGACCTAGGTTACATTGAAAATAATGAATAAATTACATTATGACAAAAGCCTTTTTTTACACACCAAAATTATATTGTATTATTTATCAAATCAATATTTACAAAGCATGTGAAAAGCTTTACAAATTTTTCATAGGTGGTTACAGGTTAAAGCCAACTTTCCCATGTACCAATAATTTATTTAAAACAAAGCATAAAATTAAATTAAATACAAACTATACTAACAAAATATTAATCTAACAAAATAAACTAACTTTGGATCATTAAATGACCCAAAAAACTCCCCCAAGTTCCACAGGGGCACAGATAGACTAAAGCAATGAACTATGAGTCATCCGATTAGACTCTACCATAACTACAACTCATACTCTATGTATCTGAGACTGATCCAAATCTTGATCATCCCTAAATTATAGTAGAACATGATCATGTGCTATCCAACTACATTGATCTTCATATAGAATCTATCTAAAAAGTGACTACACTTTGTACTATGTATGACACATATCAAACTAATGTCCAACAATCACAAATATCTCTCGTAGGCCTTTTCTCAACACTAACAATGCTAGTAACATAATTTTGACTCATACCACACATCACCGATGACTAATCAAAAAACTAATATGCAATATATTCTTCCCCTATCAGGTGAGAGGTGATAATCCATGAAACAAATAAACCAATTACAATTCACTGAAGTGCTCCACGTCAAAAATCATATCAACACTACACTTATGAAAGCAAAGTACACAACCTAAAAATTTTCTATCTTAGTATTGAGCCCATACTCTAAGAGAATAGTGAATTGGAAAAGGAAAAATACCCTCCAACCTCTATAGATCCTCTAACCTCTAGTTTGCTTTATTTATCATGTTAGATCATCAAGGACCTGTAAATGTTAAAATGTAATACCATCATCACCGATAACACAAGCAGTGAGATACATCATTACAATATTATTTTGATGTATACAACACATTTTTAATGTTTGATAAAAACTTAGGGTGTCATATTCCATCTAAAATGCACCTAATTTTATTACAATGTGTAGTTTATTCAAAATATTTGGAAACCATATTTACACATGTTACAATAAAAAAATATCCATGTTGATGCTCTTAGAAATATATTTACATAAAAAATGAGTGGTCATATGAAGATTTTGGATATCATAAATAGAAGATATGACACTTTGAAAATTTTCTCCTCTGTTGGGCTACATAGACGCCCCTTCAATGCTAATTCAAAAGAATTTACTAGTTTACGAGGATTAAAATTGCATATTAAGACATTATGGGCCCCTTCTTATACTCATTGAAAATATATTTGAGTCTAGTTTCCAAAAAGGTAACTTTTATAAAATAATATGATAGTGTGTTTAAGATATGGTAGAGACGATCACAACAAGTACATATTTTCTTAGTTTTATAGAATTAGTTCAAATGACCTCTCTTTTTTTTAAATGGTACTTTTGAGAAAAAAATTATCGTGAAAGTAATTTTTTAAATAAAACCTAAATATTTTAAAGGTTTTATGTGGGTCCCATCCAAACCCTAATATTTGACAAACTATAATAAAAAACATTGCCAAATGAAAAAATAAACTTTGCTCAAACTTCCAATGCCTCCATGGAACATTCCAACACTAAAGCTAATATAGGGAATTTTAATCCCCTTCTAGCACTCTAATTGAGCCATACAAATCTATACAAAACCTTTATTTTTGCATATATAGATCAGTTTAATAATTCTAAAGAGAATTTTAATAAATGAAATCTAAATTTTGATGATGCAATGTCGTACTTCTATAATTTTCAACCATACAACTCTATTGTGTAGCTTGAATTTTTTTTGAAATGCATTGAAATTTGATAAATAGTTTTCAAAAACTCATATTCATTTTAATAAGTAGGTAGATCAATTTATAGATAAATAGAAGCTATTTTTATCCAAACATAGGCATATCCATAATGCAAAGGCCATACAAATGCATATATGGGTTGTAATTTATTTTTCCAACTCGAAAAAAAATATATACCAGATGCCTATTAGTATTGAAATCTAATCTTAAGAGACTCAAAACATACCAAAACTAAGTAAATAGATTGAATGGAGTTTGAATACATTTTTCACATTTCAGAGAGACTTTCATGTTCAAAAAGGCCATACAAATGGATTTTTAGCATATTTTGGGGTTTGAAAAACAAATCTAGATTACTTTGTGGCTTAAAAATCCAATTGTGAATGCTTAAGATGGAATTTTGATACACTACTAGGGAGTAAGAAAAAACTTCTCCAGTTATATGGCCATATACAAGCTATTTTCTCAAAAAAAATTAGACTTTCTAATGTAAAATTGTTTGAAAACTTAAAATATTTTAATAAATTTCCAAAAATTTCAACATTAGACTAAGTATGAAAAGAAAGGACAAACTTAAAAAAAGGCATACCATATACTATTCAACCAAATTTCAAAATTTGATTTCACATGAGGCTTTTCATTCTATGTGAATCAATTTTTCACTTTTCCTCTCCCATATTCACCATGCTTCAACAAACCATTCTCTGATACCACTGATGGCCTAGGTTACATTGAAAATAATGAATAAATTACATTATGAGAAAAGCCTTTTTTACACACTTAAATTATATTGTATTATTTCTCAAATCAATATTTACAAATCACGTGAAAAGCTTTATAGGATTTTCATAGGTGGTTATGGGTTAAAATTAACTTTCTCATGAAACAAAAATTTATTTAAAACAAAGCATAAAAGTAAATTATATACAAACGATACTAACTAAATATTAATCTAAAAAAATAAACTAAATTTGGATCATTAAATGACCAAATAAATTGAGTGTCTTGACTTCGATAAAGAGTTCCTCTACCTTTGTTTTTCCTTCATTCTCCCCTCCATCCATTTCATTTCCCCCCTAGATAAACAAATTGTGATTCTAAATTTGTTTTCCCTTATTCTCTATTCCCTTATTCTTCACATCTTTAAAACATGATATTACTACTTTATTTTATTTTTATCTATTCTTAGAAGCAAAATAACATGTTTGAGTAACTTTTGATTACTTTATTTACACCATAAAACTACATTCATATACTTGTGTTGATTTTTTTTACCATTTATCATTTGTTATACTATCATGTTGTTAAGGACACCTGAATCTGTACCTTTTTTCCATTATTGAGTGAGGTTAGCTTGTTACGTCCCACTCACCAATTTTGTTTTCCCCTTTTTTGCACCTTTTTCCATTGTTGAGTGAAATAAGCATTGATACTACTCACCACTATGCCCTTAACTTTTAACTTGTTTTGGGATATGTGTGGCCAATTTTTGGCTTACATACTTATTTTAAATTCTTGTTACATTTCTCTATGTTCTTAGTTAGGTCAGCCTATGGAATAACGATGGCTAACTAGACTATATATAGGAGGTATGGTTAGTATATGATCATCATGTTAAGTATTTTTTTATTAGTGCATTGTTGTGGAGGTTTCCTCCTCGAAGTGGCTTTACTATATTATCTAGTATTCTACTCTGTTGTCAATTATTATTGTGTGATCTCTCATATGTGCTTATTTTGTGCAATATAACATCATTATGTGTAAACATCTAAGTAATTTCAATCTATTATTTGGGAAAGCTTTCTATGGAATTTTTTTTTGGATTGACTGAGGCATGACTTCTTTGAGGGGAAGGAGTGAAAAAATATAACTTGCAATCTGGGAATAATTAATTTTTTCTGTCAACATAGTATTGTTTGAAATGCTTTTTTGAAAAATAAAATAAAAGTCTAGAATTTTTTTTGCCTTGCACATTTGTAGTCATTGGATTCATCTCAATGAAATAATCACAATGATATAATCCATCAGTACACCTTTTTGTACCCATTTTTTTTACCCTAGTACATAAAGGCAGTCATTAGATTCATCTTAGTGAGGTGATCATAATGGTACCATCCCTTAGTACACTTTTTTGGGGAAAAAACCCTCTTAGGGTATCTATATGTACAGTCCTTCTACATGGGGATGAAAATGGGGGAAAGAAACTCCTAAGACTCCTATTGATGACATGGAATTTAGAACTTTAGATCCATTGATTTCTCAACTTTAGGCTGACATAAAAGGCTTGGTGTAGTATGATGACTTTGTTGCAGTTCAAATTGCTGTTTTAGGGATACATAGAAATATTAATAGGGTTCACAATAAATTGAATCATATCACTACTTTATTGGCTTTTCTTTCATCTTAGTTACAATAAAACACCCCTCCACTTCAACATTTGGGTCCTCGTCCTCTCAACACTAACAACTCAAATTTTGGTATGAAACTAATGTCTCCCAAAGTAAACATGCATACATTTTATGGTAAGGATCCTCTCACTTGGATTACCCAACCTAATAATTTATTTGATTTGTATCAAACACATAGTTCTTAAAAGGTGATCATGCCATCTCTATATCTGGAACTTGAGCAATTCATTTGGTATCACTAGTTATGTGCTCAAAATAAAAATAATAGTGATTCTGTTACATGGTCTATTTTCAATAATGAGTTATTGGCTCATTATTAGAATAATGTATCTGAGGACTACTTTAGCTAGTTATCCAAACTATAGAAAATGGGAATTGTGAAGACATCACTGATAAAAATTTGACTAATCTACTCTTGGGTGGTCTCAAAGATAGCATCCAATTAGAGGTTTGAATGTTTAACCCAATATCTATATCAGAAGCTATTTTATGGGCACACATGGTAGAGGAAACAAAGATGGTCAAATGGAAAACATTTACTACTAGTCATGATCACACCTTTTTATCATCATCATCTTCTCAACCCACTAGACTGACACCTCAACAAATTAAGGAGAAGTGAACCAAAGAATTTTGTTATGGTTATGACCAAAAATGAAGAAAATACCATCACTGTGCTGAAAAGAAATTGTTTTACATTGAAGGTGCCAATGAGGATGATGATGATGAGGAGGCACTTGGTGAGGATGAAGAAGTTCTTGAGGAAGAATCTAAAGACTCTTAGCCTACTATTTCCTATCATGCCTTGTTAGGTATTATTAATCCCCAAACTCTTAAGGTGGTGGGTTTCCTAAAAAAATAGGTCACTATTCTAATTTATTCTAAGAGCACACACAACTTCATTAATAATAAATTATTTTCTCACTTAAATTATTTCATTTATCCTGATCTAGAATTTTAGGTCATGATTGCAAATGGTGGTACTATTAGCTACTCAAGAAAATGCCATAGTATTAAGCTGGTGATGAGAAACTATTTTTTGGATTCTCCTATGTTTGTTATTCCTATTGGGGGAGCTAACATTATTTTAGGAGTATAATTGCTTAACACTTTTGGTACTATTGAGATAAATTTACAAGAATTATTCATGCATTTTCATTCTAAGGGAAGGACATTTGAGCTATGGGGATTAAGGGCTAAATCTCCACAACTTATTAGCTCCCATCAAATGACAAATATTATTTGAAAGGGTGATAAAGGATTTATAGCTCACTTTTTTTCTATAGAAGTTCATCCAACTCAACCATCTACACCACCTGATCTACAACAAGTGATCAATTCCCATTCATTTGTTTTTGGTGACATGCTAAAAGGACTTCCACCTAGCCACATGCATGATCATGATATAAAACTTAATATTGGTAATACACCACCCAACATCAGGCCATACATGTATCCCTATGCTTAAAAAAGTGAAATTAAAAATAAATATTAGATGCAAGAATCATTCACCATAGCCAAAGAGAATACTCTTCACCAGTTGTCATGGTGCAAAAGAGAGATGACACTTGAAAGATGTGCCTTGACTATAGGGAACTCAACAAGTACACTATCAAAGATAAGTGTTATATTCTTATCATTTATGATTTGATAGATGAATTAATTATTGCTCTTTATTTTACCAAGTTAGATATGCATTCTAGGTATCATCAAATCTAGATCTGTGATGAAGACATACCCAAAACTATTTTTAGGACTCATGCGAGCCATTATGAATTTTTGGTTATGCCTTTTGGACTAAAAAATGAACCATCTACCTTTCAAATTTTGATGAATACTATTTTTAGACCATTTTTAAGGAAATTTATTTTAATATTTTTTGATGATATCCTCACTTATAGTAAAAATTGGGAAGACCATTTTCACCATGTGAAATAGGTACTCTTAATTTTGGAACAACATCAGTTGTATGCTAAGCCTTCCAAATGTATTTTGTGAGATTATGAGGTTGAGTATTTGGGTCATTTGGTTTCACATACAAGAGCAAAAGTGGATCTTAAAAAAATTTAAGCAATGATGGACTCCCTGATTCCTAAGACACTAAAGCAACTAAGTGGATTTCTGGGGCTCATTGATTACTATCATAAGCTTGTAAAAAATTATGGTAGCATTGTAGCCCCACTCACATATTTATTGAAGAAAGAATCCTTTTAGTGGACTAATACATCTACTAGGGCATTTAAACAATTGAAATTGGTGATGTGCACCATTCTAGTGTTGGCTACTCCTAATTTTTATAAGACTTTTGTCTTTAAATGTCATGTATTTGGGTATGGTATGGGTTTTATACTCATAAAAGAAGGAAAACCACTTTCATTTTAATGCCATCAATTGAAGGGTAAAAATAATCACAAGCCCATTTGTGACAAGGAAATGGACATTTTTCATGTAGTCAAACAATGAAGGCCTTATTTAATGGGTCGTCAGTTTCAGGTAAATACTGATCATGACAATCTCAAATATTTTTTAGAACAAAGGTTATCATCTAAAGAACAATGTAAATGGGTAACTAAGATGTTAGGCTATGATTTTGAAATAGTTTACAAGAAAGGCAAGTATAATTTAGTGGAATATGTACTATCTAGGAAGGATGAATCAGTTGAGGCCTTGATATATGTTATGACCATTCTGTAGGTAGATTAGCTAGAGGAAGCATGATCAAAATGGGACAAGGATAGTGCTACCCATGATTTGATTCAAAATATTCAACAAAATTTGGGTGGATTTTAAAAATTCACATGGAAGGATGATGCATTATGGTATAAATATAGATTATACCTATGTAATAATTCTCTTCTTAAATAAAAAATTCTTCAAGAACTTCATGTAACTCCAATTGGGGGTCATTCAATATTTTTGAAAATCTATCATAGAATATAGTAGTATTTCTTTTGGGAAGGACTCAAGGGAGATGTCCAAAAATATGTGGTTGAATGCATGATTTGTCAACAAAATAAAGGAAAAACCATCAAAACCCTAGGTATTTTTTAGCCTTTATCCATCCCAAGCCAACATTGGGAAGAGGTGTCTATGGATTTCATTACATGATTATCAATATATGATGGTCAAAATATTATCATGGTTGTGATAGATCATCTTAGTAAGTATGATCATTTATATTATTTATCACAACCATTTTTTATTAGTATAGTAGCTTTTGATTTTTTCAATACAGTTTAGAAATTTCATGTTACCCCTAGAATCATTATTAGTGATCACGATCCCATCTTTACTAGAAATTTTTGGACTAAGTTATTTGCATGTTTGGGCACCCAGTTGGCTCATAGTTCATCATATCATCCTCAATCGAATGGATAAATTGAGGTAGTCAAATAATGTCTAGAAGGATATCTCCATTATTTTGTTTATGATAAATAAGATAAATGGGTTCATTGGTTTCCACTTTCTGAATGGTGGTATAATAATTTTGTTCATAGTTCTTCCAAAATGTCTCTTTTTTTGGCACTATATGGATACCACCTGCCATCCATCACTTTAACCTTGAAGTTCCATCCTAAGGTTCATGTAGTAGAAGAACATATTCATCATCAATAGGAGGTCCTTTCCAATTTTCATGAAAATTTATCCATGGTCCAAAATGTCATGAAACAATAGGCAGATCAACATAGGAATGAGAGGTACTTTGATATTGGTGATTGGGTTTTTGTTCAGTTATAACCATATAAGAAGATGTCCTTGAAGTACCATAAAAAGGATAAGAAGTTGTCCCCTAAGTATTATGGGCCTTATTAGATATTGCAAAAAAATTGGTAGTATGGCCTACAAGTTAGAGTTTCTTTCCTCCACTTGCATATATCTAGTATTTCATGTATCATGCCTAAAGAAAGTCATTAGATACAAAGTGGCTACCCAAACTTAGTTAAAAAAATTAGATTAGGAAGGAAGAGTTGTTCTTGATCATGAGATGATCCTTCAAATGTGCACTAAGAAGTTATGGTCTTGAGTGATTAAGGAGTACTTGATCAAATGGAAGAATCAACCCTGTGAAGATGCTACTTGGGAGGATGAATCTTTTATGCATTAAAATATAGAGTTGAGTCAACATTGAGGAAAACATTATTTTAAAGGGGAGGGTCATGCTACACCCTTTCCCTTTGGCATGTATTTAGATATGTGTGGTTGACTTGTGGCATACATACCTTTTTTATATTCTTGTTACATTTCTTTGTGTTCTTAGTTAGGTCAGCTTATAGAATAACCATGGATAAGTAGACTATATATAAGAGGTAGTGGTTAGTCTTTGATCATCATGTCAATTATTCTACTATTAGTTCATTTTTGTGGAGGTTGTCCCCTTGAAGTGGCTTTACTATATTATCTAGTATTTATCTCTGTTATAAATCATTATTGTGTGATCTCTCATATTTTCTTATTCTATGCAATATAAAATCATTCTATGTGAACATCTAAGTAATTTAATTACACTCACTCATCAATTTTGTTTTTATCTTTTACATCAATATTTTGATTACCATGATTTTTGACATGTATCCTCAGTTTGATTTGGTGAGTTTGCCTTTCTTACTTAAGGTTTACTTGTTTGAGTTTTTTGGTTTATAGTAGCCTTGGTTTTTTGGTTACCCAATTTACTCTTATTTTTTACTTGGTCATTTGGTCTAACATATCACTTGTCACCCTAACTATCTAAATTCCAAAGTACATTCTATCATCATAACACTAGTTATCTTGGATTTTTTGTGTTTATTTGTTTTTTCTCTTTAGTTTTGTATTCTTAGGTTTATCAAAAATAGTCTCTACACCATAAACAATAAAAATTAATAACATAATAGATAACCATCCATCAATAAAAGTAATTTAAGGTACACATTACATTTACATTTCAATCATTTACTTTTCAGTCATTTATTTTTTAGTCATTTACTTTTCAGTCATTTACCTTTTAGTCATTTACTTATTAATCATTTACTTTTTTTAGTTATTTACTTTTTTGTCATTTACTTTGTGTTATTTTATGCTTTAAAATATTGAAATTATTATTAACATCAATGTTATATGTTATCATGTTTTTTCTCAAATCACTTGCCCATGTTGCACCTTAGTGACAAGTGATGATTTTCAAGTGGGTTATATGTATACACATAATTTTTTACACTTTTGTCAATCACTGATATTTTTCATCTTATAAGAACCCATTAAGACTCAATCTCTCTAAGTGCACACCTTAAAAAGTACATTGAGAAAGGGGTAGACATACCATTAGTGCTTCACAAGATTTTTGTCCCTTATTTCTACATTATTACCAATCCAACCACCTCTTAAAACCATTCCCTAAGCTATTAATCCTCCTTTGCACACTCCTCTAGTATTTTTCCTCTTTCCATCCTTCTTTTCCTCAACTAAATCCTTTTTATTTAGTCAAATGTATTAGGTCGATTGGGTTGACCCTATATAGTTTCAATATATTTTCACTTAGGAATTAGGCTAACCTTTGGTCGACCTAACTCGTGACCTAGTGAATAATTGTAAGAAATTGTACAAGGTCAATTGGGTCAGCCTATTTTCTGACATTTTTGGAAGGTTTTAGGGAAAGATCCACCTATAAATACAATATCATTTCATCATTATTTCAATGTGTAATCAATATTTATTATTCACTCATGGTTATTTACAATCTGCTCTTCCACCATTCTACTTGAGGAGTCTTAGCTTATGGTTTCTACTTAGATAATCTAGTCTTGTGGATAAGTCTTGAATGATTTGGCCTTTCTTAGTGATTCTTATAAACCACAAAAACCTATTTCAAAGACCCTTTACCCAAGGGAGAGATTGAGTCTCGATAGGTTCATATTTGGGTAAGTATTCTCTAAATTTGCTCCTCACTTTAGTAGATAAAAGTAGCATAAGTATTAGATTAAAATAATACTACTCATCATATTCCATGTATTAGGGTCTTAATCATACTGAGATTAATTGAGATTCTCTTATACATGTTTTTATTGTTTACTAACCCCTCACTTTGTTCCACAAGCTTTGGTGAACACTATATTAGATTTACTTTTCTTATTATTAGTATAGGTGAAATATCAAAATCTAGGACCCCCTTTGGGTTATTATGTGACTATGTTAGATTGGAGACTTTAGAACCCTCCATATCATGGTGTATTTTGATAAATGACACTCTATTAAAGTATTATGGATCCCTATATTATTCATGCTCTCACTTAAAAAATATATTCCTAATCAAAAGTGTTGGTATGATCTATCTTCTCTGAGTTAGGATTTATTTATAGACATGATTCATTTATGATTTCATACACAACCAATGATTGATATTGAAATAAATATAAAAAATGGTACTTATTTATATTTTTGTCCCAAAAATATCATTACATCTGATATCCTAAGGGAGACCCTCTTTGTTCATAAAATTTGGATAATTTCTATTTTTTGAGTCTTCAAGATAAAGGTAAGTAATCATGAACCATTCTAGATACAATTAAATACTTTTACCAAGCATGTGGAAGTTTCTCTTAAAGTACTTCATACAAATTTATAAGATTTTCTTGTTTTTTTACATCAAATGAATTTATCACATTAAATACTTGTTCTAAGTGATAATTCTTAGTATAGATGCAACTGGTAGGGATATTCTAGTAATGATTTATTTTATAATTATACCAGCTCATTGGGGTTCTAATTCTTCTCTTTTCCATTCACTAACAAAAGAAGAAAAGAACCAATGAGTTCAAAAAGAGTTAAATAAAATCTAAAGAAAATCAAAAGTCTCACATGATGAAATAGATTCAATGTACCATGCATCATGATTAAGAGAAAATAATGGAAAGAGAAGAAAAGGAGCCCAAGGTATCTCTATCAGGGCTATGGATGTCTGGCTAGTAGTAGAGCAATTCTTAAGCTTCCCTTATTTTAAGATTTAATAGACACTAGAATGAAAGCTATATCTTCATCAAACATTAGAATAAATCATCAATAAACTACACATTTGACACACAAAGATCCAAAAACTTAGAAAGCAAGTATGTTTTGTGAATTAACTTAGGATTCTCTTTCATGTTTCTAATTTAAGTATTCTTATGTGGCACACTTCATGATTGATTTAAGGATTGATAACCAATTTTTTTGGTTCTTGAATGCTCAATAGCATTCCCCTTACCCACTAATTTCAGATTATGGTCTTAACTTTGAGTCTTATTCTATATGATTATGTAAAATCTAAGAAAAGACTAATTATTAGCTTTTCATACTTTGGCAAAATGGTGTTTTATATATATTTTTTGGGATAAATATATTAATGCACTTTGAGAGTTTTTTTTTAAATATGCAAATTTTAAAGACTTAAACAATTTAGAGAGTTTATTTGGGCATATTTTGTATTAGTCATTTTTGTCCAATAGTTTTGATATTTGGGTTTACTCTTTTTAGATATTTTGTCTCGGTCGATGTAGGTTTTTCATGTTTTATCCTATTTATTTTAGGACTTGTTCTCTTGGGACTTATAAATTTTTTATTTAATGAATTTTATGTTTTTAGGTTTAAATTTTTTAGGATTTTGTCTTTAGAACTTTTGTTCTGCAAGAATTGTTTTTCAGGATTATTGCATCAGACATTTTGTCTAAAATAATTTCCATGCAACCATTGATCTTTGTCAAGTTTATTTCCTTAGACATTTTATTAGTAACATTTTTTCTTATAATAATTTACCTGATCCATTTTCCCTATAAAATTTTTCCTGATAAAACAAACCTACCCTTTGAGCTTTTTGAGTTTTCCCTTCAGCCTTTTTGAAATGGCCCTTTTCCCTACCAACTTATCCTTTAGCCTTTTTGAAGAGACACTTTGATATTTTTGAAATGGTCATTTTCCTTATGAATTTGACCCTTCAAGACTTTTATCTAGGGAATTTTCCCTTATGAAGTAGACCCTTCAAGCATTTTTGCCATGAAGTAGACCCTTCAAACCTTTTTTAAATGACCCTTTATCCTCTAGAATTACCCTTCAAGGCTTTTGTCTTAGGCCTTTTACCTCAAACCATTCCTTCAAACATTTTTTCTGAGATATTTTTCCCTTTGACCAATTCTTTCAAACTTTTTGTCTCAAACATTTTTTTCTATTAAAAATGACCTTTTGAGATAATTCCTTTAGATATCTTGTCCAAAATAATTTTCCCCCACATTGAAGTCCTATAACAAGTCCCTCACAACAATTGCTCCAACTAAAATAATCAAAATAGTAGACCATAATCCCTGTGGAATTACTAAGTGTCACACCTACAACACACACACACACACACACACACACACACACACACACACACACACACACACACACACACACACACACACACACACACACACACACACACACACACACACACACACACACACACACATGCTAAGTCATTATTCATTTAGGTCTGTAGGATTAAATATAAAAGTGATAGATGTCAAGCTCACATAGAGTCAAAGAGTCAAGCACCAATATTTGATGGTAAATGTTAAATCACATGCCGAGGATCTAATGGTATGTAGTCAATTATAGTGATAAAGGCTTTTTCAAAAGTTCCACAAGAGTGCCAAGTGGAAACATATTGAGAGTATAGATAGAAAATCAATGGTCTGTAGGCCCTCTCACAAAGTCAACAAGTCAAGATTTAAAGAAACCTATGGAGTTTCCAAGTGGCATGCTCATGCCCCATCATGCAAAATCTCTAATGGTGTGAGTCCTAGGTGTAATTTTAAATGATTTAGCTAATGGTCACATTTCAAAAGTTATAATCAGAGTTTACAAGGCTTGACACTAGTGGAGATAGAGTCCAAGTTAAGTATTTCTCACTAAGGTGGATATATTCAAAGATAAACTTCTAGATGACTAGGGATGAAAATGTAAGACTCTTCAATCAAGCCAATAGAACTCACTTTTTTTTGCATGAAAAGGTTATTTTCAGCCACTTTCAGATGAAAGTAGTCTTAAGCTACTACTTCTAGTACCACCTCAACATCTGAAGTTTATCCACACCATGCTATGTTAAAGATCATGACCAACTCATGCATGCCATTTTCCAACCATTCCACAAATCTAGAATGCCATAAATAGAATAACTCACCTCATTTTGAATGAAGGTTTCAAATTGCATGTTTTTCTTTACTAGGTGTTCAAGTTAGACAACTAAATCTCATCTTGGAGATATTTTGTATAAGAATGGGTAGACCTAGTGGCCCAATCCATATTTTTACTACTAATTATATTTTCTACATTTTTAATGTATTTACTAAAATTTATAACCTTTAGAGAGAAATAAAGTTGAATATTTACCTTTCTTGTCTTGAGAAATCTCTATGTGTGTGTAAGTTATTTGATTATTTGTGTTATATTTGTCTTTTTGTTTCAATTTTAGTAAATTCATCTATGGTATTCTACACTCTTGAAAATATTATTTGAAATAAATATCTTTTTCCCTTTTGTGAAAAATAGCTAAAATACTACCTCTGATTTTCATTTGTATGAGTCTGTGTTCAATCAAATTCAACAAATTTTGTTCTTTATTATGTTTATCAAGCAAGCATTAAAATAAACTATAAAATATTTTGTGCAATCACCATATTTTTAGTTTTCTATAAATTTCAATTTTTCAACCCCTTTCCTCATCAAAACCCTAGTTTAGGATTCAAAATCTCTAAAGAGTGATATTTACATAAAACTAGTATTTTTTCAATTTATATCAGACTTAGTGAAAGGAAGTCAACCTTATTCAAAGATTAACCTCAAATTTCTAAGGTCCCACAACTTTGTAGGTTTTTCCATGGTATCATTAGGTAATTTCACAACAAACTATAGGATCAAGATAGATGCGATCATATGTCATAATATTTTTTGGCATGCCTGATGGGACCTAAAAATTACACAAAGATTACTATTATTCTTAGCAAGTATTTTTAAAGTTTTGTGCAAATATAAAAGAACATGGTGACTCCACTAGCTTGTAGATTCATTTCAAGGTGACATACACCAAGAAATAAAATAATATCATCTACTAAAGGTAAGATGGTTGTTTTTTTAGAATTTTCACTTCCATCTAAAAAGAGATAAAATGTAGTCACCCCTCAGCCTAAGGTATATCCTACAGTTCTTTTCTCATCCCTAGTGTTAACTCTTAGCAATTTTATACCTCCCATAATGGCTATAAATCTAAATTTTATAGACTTCAATATAGGAAATCCATTCCATTTGGCCCAACATAATGATATACCAGTTTTATCCTTAAAAATCCTACCATATTTTACTAGTGAAACCTCTACAACTGATTCATAGTACATACAATATATTTCTAACCTCTAGTCAATACATAACATGGTCCAATAAATTTTTTCAATTATATTTCTAATCTCCTTTTTCAAGGGAAAAGATTTACAATGGTACAAAGGTCTTGTTTCTAGTTCAATATAAGTTTGGGATGAGTTAGACACTACACTATGTACGCATTTTGAAGACAAAAATGACCACCTTTCCTTGGTATAACAATTAAATACCATTTAATGAGATCCTCATGAGTAAATGATTGATTTTAATTACAATTTCTAAAAGACCTTGAATAAGATCCTAGTCTTGGTCAAACCCACTTCAAGTAATGCTTTCTTGTATTACCTAAAATCCCTCAATAGTGATATAGTTGTGATGATTTAGTCAATGGGTCGCACCACACTTCCTATAGCTTATAATATTGTAATACATATAAAAACTTGTTTAGTACAAGCTAGAAAAATATCACTAAGGCCACCAATGCCCCTATTTTTAGAAATATCCCCTATTCCCCCACCTAAACTTAGTCTAATTCCCATTACAAGTAAGGCACCTACATTGACTCCACCTTCAGATGATCTATATGAGGTAAAGTCATTACTTAAGAGCTTTGGAAATGAGTTAGTGGGAATGAAAAGGTAGCAAGCCTAAAACTACAAACCTTTTTAGCCATCTAACCCTACATACCAAGGGAATAAGTAACCATGCTAGGGAGATAGGTAGATATATCAAGGCAATAACCAACAACAAGGATACAATTCATATCTAAGACCTCTAAACATCCATACTTTATTAGCACTAAGAGCTTCCAAATCCATTATCCCTATTAAAAATAAATTTTCTCAAGATTACGAGTGGTGTTATCCTTGAAATTAGCCTTGTAATTAGAACACTTACCCCAATGGTGTAATAAATCAAGCCTTGATGGTACAAGGCATAAAACACACACAAGAATATTAAGAATAACCTACTTCCCAATAAGTAGACACATAAGAACTTGCTCAAAGTGAAGCAACTATTCTAAATTGATAGGAGGATGACTTTGATGGGATAAGCTAAGATAAAGAATTTTTCAATGGTGGAGGTCCTATAATAGGTAATACACATTCCAAAAAAATAGCAATAGAAGTTGATCAACCCCCCAAGGTAGAGAAAGCTTTAACTTCTAAAGCTGCAATGAAACCAATAAAGAGCAACATAGTGTAAAGGCTACACTTTATACCTAAAATTTAATTCAAAGTAAAGGTACCCACTCCAAATATTATAAAAGAGAATGCAGCCCCTATAAAAGTACCAACAAAGGTTGTTGATATCCATTTTGACATAGTTGATCAAATATATAAGACTAATCTGAATGCCACTATGTAGGAAGTACTATATATACCAACACAATGGGACTTACTACATGAGGCTTTGAAGAATATCTTGATATTATAAAAGGTTCTAGCTAAGAAGCCTACACCTATAATAAATCTATGTCAGACTCAAACTAATAATAAAATGGGAAAAAGTGGTAATCCTCCCCTTTGTTAGGGTGTGGAGCTAAAAGCTTCACCTTGTTGCAAACAGAAGGAGGATGCTAAGTATGCAGTCACTGGCATTGGTAGGCAACAATTGACATCGGTCAGGGATCAGTGAACTACAACCGGCATCGGTAGGAGATCGGTCAGCATCGGTCACCTCTAGTTAGGCAGGGACCAATGTTAATCGCCTGTGGCGGTCAGAACTACTGTTGATGAATAGTCAGTTAATTGAATAGAGAGTTTGCATGATAAAGACTAGATTGAGTCTTTGAGATGCTTGTCTAAATTAGTGTATGCATGAGATATATATAATAGACTCATGGGATATATAGTTAACTTGTAGAACTTGTAGAACCCAAGTGTAGAACTTGGAGAGTTCTTCCCATGGTGGAATCAAGTAGGATTCCTCATGTATGTAAGATCAAGTTTGATATGCAGGGTGTTGCAGGATCATGGTGGAGATCTACATGTGATAAGTAAGATCAGGTTGGTCTACAGGGGTGTGTATGTGTGAGGGTCAAATGGAGATCGGTGAGGGAGCAAGATCCAAGGTAACAACAATACATCAAGGAGCAGGATCATGGTGAGATCTACTTGGAGTACCAGTTTGTACTCAATTGTATAGGGAGTACAATGAGTTGAACAACAGCTTGTGTTAGTTGTGTGTTGTGACCTATGAGAGAAGATTACTCAAGTGGGAAGATTACTTAGATCACTTGAGGAGGAAGACTCACAGAGGTGGAAGAAGAGTGTGATCTCTTTATTGTAATTTCCTTTGTAATGAGTTGAATACAATTATGTGTTGCCTCTCATATTCTGTGTGTTTTCACATTGATAGTTATTTGTTCTTCTGGTTATTTCCACAATCTTAAGTTGCTTATACAAAGGTAATCATGTGTGCTCTTAAATCTGACAAGTTGTGTCAGAGCTTTGGGTAACTTAGGTCCCGTCAGCCTTCTATCTTTCACTTATAATAGGGAAGCATCTAGTAAATAATTGCATAATAGATTTAGGGGCTAGTAGTTTAGTAATGCCCAAGAAAATAGATGATGCTTTGGGAATAAAATACATGCATATTAATAAAGGATTGTTGGAATTAGATGGGACTACTATTTAAATAGTAGTAACTATAAAAGGATTAAACCTAACTATTCATGCTTTCCCAAGTCTATCAATTACACAAGATATTTTAGTCATAGACTTCCCCCTACTTTGATATTTGTCTTTCAAGAGATTTCACTACAAAAATGGGAGAATACCTATCTGCAAATTGGTCTTGCTTGCAACTTAAAATGAAATATGGAACTAGAGTAACAATAAGAGCTGAGCCAATTGTGAAATATTGTATAGAACCATACAATCCTATTCCTACCATAAAAATGAATTGTGTATTACAAGATCAAGAAGAAGAATAAATGGATCGATAGAATCCAACACCTCTAGAAGAATTTCTAGAAACTTTTTTGGATGAATAGGGATCCACCCTATAATTTTATCCTTATGATTATGTATAGGAAATAGGGTTAGGAAAATATTACATTGATGAAAAGATATAATTATCTTGAATTTAGTTAAACTAGTCAAAGATCTTCAAGGGATGTGGTAGTTATTTTTTGATGTCTCAATAAGTAGAAATGGTGCAGGTGTAGGAATTGTATTGATCTCCCCATAGAAGGTGAGATAATTCTACTCATTTAGACTATAATTTAATTGTACCAATAATTTAGATAAATATAAAACCTTGATTTGAGGCCTCTAGTTGGCCAAAGATAGAGGAATCAAGATTTTACAAATATTTGGTGATAGTGAGCTCATTGTTCACCAAGTTAGTTCAAAAAGAGTAACCAAAAACAATTTGCTAAGGTCTTAAAAACATAGGGTTTAGGACCCATTATAAGATTTCACTACTTTGAATATTCATGTGGTACCAAGGGCACATAATAAAGATGTTGATTGCATGGCCTCAATGGGGTACCAATATAAATTACAAGTCAAAATAATGAAGAAGAACAAATAACATGTGAGGCTGATTTCAAGGCCTTTTGTCCTTGATAATGCATCTAAATGGCAAGTCTTCAATAGTGACAAGTATATTGTAATTTTTTTGAGAGAAGAGGTTGATATTTGAAATATAAATCAACCAAGGCTATAATACCAATATGGTGATTAGTTTATTCAGTTGAAAATGAACAAGCTACCTATGGGTTTCGTTACATTAGAAAACATATTCAATTTGGATGACTAGTTGAAAGGTGAAAATAAGAACATTAAAATCAATGAAGAAGATTGTGAACCCATCATCATCTCAAAAGTATAAGGTATGAAATATTTTAGAGAAGCATGATTTTTTTCAATTATGTCAAGAGTTTGATGATAACTTCACTTGGAATTATTGTGATTTAAGAGGTTTTGATCAAAGTTTATCTTAATACACTATAGATTTGGACCCAAATACAAGGCCTATTAGACAAAACATAGACCTATCAATCTAAATATTGAACCCCTAATGAAGAGTGAGTTCTCTAAATTAATATAGTCTAATATAATATTTCTATCAAACACTCTTCTTGGTTAGTGAATCTAGTCACTATTAGAAATAAAAGCGGTGAAAACTAGCTCTGATTGGACTTTAGAGACATGAACAAAGCATCAATGAAATATCACTATCTTCTTTCACCTATGGAATAAATTCTATAGATAGTATTAGGATTTGAAAGATTCTCTTCTAGATAGTTATTTAGGTTATAACTAAATCTTGGTACAAGAATCAAATCAATTAAAAATATCCTTTAACACCAAATGAGGCATGTACACATACAAGAAGATGTTATTGGTCTACCAAATGTAGGGGAAGTTGTTAGAGAGCCATGAACATGGCATTCAAATGTCTAATAAATGAAAGAATTCTAATATATATGGATGATATTACTATCTATTCAAAGCATGTTGATGCACACCTAGATGACTTGAGGAAATTTTTTGAATAGTGCGGGTAATTTGGGGTTTCCCTTAACCCAAGGAAGTGCATGCTCATAGTACACAAGGGGAAGCTACTAGAACACATAATGTCGAAATAAGGTCTTCTAATAGACCTTAAATCAATTAGATCCATATCTACATTGGTACTACCAAGTCAAAAAAATGGCCTACAAATATTTCTTGGGAATATCAACTTTGTGATAATATTTGTACCAAATTTCACCTTTTTGGCAAAACCCCTTATAGCAATGCTAAATAAGGGAACTATTTTTAGCTATAATTATGAGGTAAAAGATAGCTTTGAGGCCATAAAATAGGCTATTTCCTAAGATCCTACCATGGTTAACCCAAACTATGAGAAAGACTTTATTCTCTATGCATTCAAAGGGGAAAGAAGCATCTCATCCATTCTGACTCAACATAATCAAGAAGATTAGAAGCAACCCATTTCTTTCTTCATTCAATCTTTTAAAGGTTATCAAGAAAATTATAATTTTGTGGAGAATCAAGTATATATAATGATCAAAACATTCAATAAGTTTAGAAATATGCTTTCTAAAAACAAAATATATTTAATGGTGAGTCACCAGAGCATCAAAGAATTTCTACTGAGTAG